>JAPMOR010116911.1:293786-323017 GCA_026543865.1 Argiope aurantia
TTTATAATGGATTTGAATCACATAAAATGATTTAAAATCATTTTTAATGTGTTATTCCTAAATTAAAACGAATTTTTCCTCAAAATAATTTAAATATAATAAATTTCTTATGTAATAAAATCAATTTAATTAGAGTTTGCAAAAGGTATATAATATTATATGTATATACAAACAGGCTGTCCCAAAAAGATAAATGCGATTTGATTTTTTACCTATTAGAAAAAACTGGGCAATGTGAATTGCAACGTAGTTCCGAATAAGGTACGAAATAAGACTATGTTTAAAAAAAATCCCTCTAATTTCGCTTACGCTTTTTAAATTTTTATACGACTCCTCTAAATAAATTTAATCAATTAGGTAGCTTTAATTTTTCATGTAACAACATCATTACAAAAAACCGCCTACTTAATCTTTAAAACTGAGTGAATTATATTTAAATGAAAACCGAACGCGCTGCATGGATATCATATACCAAAATCGAAATAAAATTTATGACGTATTATAAAATAAATAAAATGTATGATAATATTTGCATTAAATCCCTTTTTGTCTGTTTAATTCATATTCGCAACACCGTCATGTATTCTTAAAGGTTATATATATATATATATATATATTCAGTCTGCCATTTTTATTTGCAAAAATCAAAATGCAAAATAAACACATGCAAGTACTTTATTACCAATTTTAAACTGCATAGTGAAATGCAGACGATTTTTTTAAAAAATTTATTTATTTCTTTTCAGAATTATTTCTTTTCAGTGCAATTTCACTAAACTTTCCTTATACATGTTAAAATAAAGTTTTGAGATCATTGTCACTGTTTAATTTCATATTGTCGAATTAAGCACATGGCAAAACTGATCATGTATTAGGGTATTTTTTAATAAATGACGAGCTATTAGAATAAGTTACGATTTATTCTATGTGCAATAAAAATAATGCTGAAATTTCCAATGAATTTAGATGGGGATATCTGAATCTGGATGAAGTTGTTTATTGGGTGATGGGACTACAGGTTCATTTCATCCAACACCCGGCCATGGGAGAAATTGAAGTCGAAGAAACTGACATTATTGCATATTTTTCTGCCAACAATCGGAACATTTTCTACCCTAACATTCGAAAATTAAGTGAAATAAAGTAAGTTAAAGCTTTATTTAAGGGCATTTGGAATTTTTTTGGTACACACTATAGCATTTTTTTTATCTAAAAATTTTCATTATCAATTTCTATATGTTTTTTATTTTTACCGAAGAAATACAATTTCAAGTGATCCAAAAAATGGTGCAAGTCAATTTTTTTTCCTCTACGTAATTTCTTTCGTATTAAAGATACAGTTAGTCACTTTTTTCCTAATGATTTTGTTGGATGGAAAAGAAAATCATTCTAATTGATGGAATTTGTCCAGAGAGTTGGCGTAAAAATTTAAAAAGAGTGACTTTTTGAAAGACAACGGGAAAATTTTTTTATTGACGCAGTCTTAGCTTGCCCCTTATTTTGAATAATTTTTCAATTTACATTGCCCAATTATCTCTAATGGATAAAGAATTAAACCGCGTTTCAGGCTTTTTGGGACACCCTGTATATAATGGGTGCGTGTTTGGGTTTTTTGGTTTTAAATAGTTTTTTTATATTCAATCGTCACATGTTTATACATTTCATAGAAATAGAAGTATATGAAATATGTATTAATGAAGTATATTAATGATCTGAATATTCTTAATAGATTTACTTAATCTTATCTGAATCTGATAATGATGATCCTAAAATAATAAAAAATTCAATAATCCTGAATTTTTTTTCTTTTAATGCAGAAACACAAATTTTTTTTTCCAAAAATAATTTTTATGCAGCAATCTTTTGCTATGTATTAAGTAATAATTGATTGTAATATGCATATTACAACTTTACAACTTTTTTTACAGCCACGAAAATAAAATATGTTACAGATAAGCAAGAAGCTTAAATACTTAATCATGAAGACGACCCTTTATTAGGGAATAATCGATATTTCCCGATTCATTGATATCTTCCAATTTGACATAATAAAATATCGGAATTTTTAAGTAATTGATAATTTTTACAGACATTTTATGCATAAAATCCTTTAGTGGATAATATTGCTTTGGTTTTTATATGCAATGCATAACACGGAAATAATATTAAATGCCTTTTTTCCCCTGCTCCATATCTTAAATTAATGAATTTGAGTTGAGTTTATGCTACTACATCTATCGAATCATGTTTTATATAAAAAAAACCGTCTATTTAAAGTTTGTAATTAATTTCGTTTATAATATTAACACCTCTCAATAACTGATACGCAATATTACGATTCCTCCTGGAACTAAATTGCTCAGGAAGCAAAACATTATTTTGATAGCAATGGTCTCTTGTTTTATATAAATATTTTTCAAAAATATTCTTCTTAATGTTTAGAAGACTTGCCAACGTTTGCTTTTGAGGAAATTAATTCAGAATTAAACAGCTATTAAAAACATGTAACAACTATTAAAACATGCTTCACACCATCTACTTCACGACCGTGCTGACTAACAGCGCCCTCAAGCGTACTTATTTAGGAATGATAGGACAACTATTTTAAAGAATAGTATTTAAATTTAATTTGTATACATACCGTTCCAGTAAGAAGTTTCGCTAAATCGTTTTTCCATCCATTGTAGAATTGCATTTTCTACATTATCCTCAAACTGATCAAGCTGGGGTTCCTGATCTATATTCTCATGTGATTCTGTTTCCTACCTTTTCGGAAAGTTTGTTAGTTTAGTTTTGAATCACTTTCTATACTTTTTTTAAAGTATTATAGAACCAAATAACAATATAACGCATATCATAGTATATCGTTAAAGTAATACATAACATTCCATAAAGTCAAAAGACATCACAATATATTGTTCGGAATATTTGATTCCTGCTCAGTCATGTAACAAGAGATTATTGAAGTGGATTGTTTAAAAATTACTAGACTATTTTGTGGATTCGAAATGTACCAAATTGTTTATAAAATATATATTTAAATTATTAATGATTTTATAAAAAATAGCCAAAAATATGTTTGCAGATTTATTTTTCGGTGTAAGGATAATTCTACAGACACAAGATCAAGCACTGATATCATAGCGCCCTCTATAATATTGAAAATTAGTTGAATTTAGTAAAGCGCAATATTAATTGCATAAAATATAAATATTGATTTCATATTCTAGAAATGATCAGTGTTAATAAAAACGCTCAAATTATTATTATTAATACATATAATCGCCATTTATTAAAGTCCGATTTTGATCTATTATTTATTGGGTTTTGGAAGAAGTTCAGTTTTTCTTCATAGTAGTTTTGCTTTATACATAAAAATTACAGTTCCAAGTTTGAAAAAAAAAATCTGATTTTCCTTCAATAAAAAGCAATAAATTTATCCTTCTCGATGAATCAGAATATTATCCAAAGTGATGTTGAGGCGTTATCAACTGCTTGTTATTTTCTGCTTACAAATAGCATACATACTTTGAAATTCTCTAACAAACCTGTGAATTTCAAGTTCTCCTTCTTGCTCTCTCCCCGAAAGTTAAAAATAATTAAGATAGTTATCATTTTGAAATATTTGAGAACGCCGCTTAATTGCTTGAGTCAGTTTTTTAAATATTATATTAATAATATTATATGTTTATATATTGACCCATCAAAATTGAAAACAGAGATCATTTAGACATTGTGATACAAAGGCACAAAGCATTTCTTTCCAATTCAGTACGGAAAAAGAAATTCAACGTTTGAATAATTTACCACTATAACTTTATTTAATTTTTATAAATGTATATAAATGACTGCCTTCTATACTTGTAAACGGCGTAGAGTTGAAGTGTTCAGTGAGCTGAGTGTTGACCGCCCAGCTGCGGCAATCTTGTTGACCGGTTTCATTAGAAACTGGCAATGAATCCTCTTATTGGATGTCCCCTGCGTAAATATAAAGGAACTATGCTCATAACAAAGAAAACGAATAAAAAAAAAATCTAAATCAGCTAATGAACCATCGACCCTACGCTTTTAGAACAAATCTCATTACAGATAAAAATGTATTTACTGTGTAATTTATAATGCTAAAAAATATAACATAAATTAAGTTTTTTTTTTTAAAGCTGCATAGACCATTATTTTAGAAAGGTGAATTCCATCCTCAAATATTCAAAGTGGTGCTATTTAAGAAAGAGCTATTGCCTTCGTGAATGTTGATCAGAACAAGTTCACAAAATTTTAAATTTTTTGTTTGTTATTAAATGGCCTTCAAGATTTTAAAAATAAAAGGCTTAAATTGTTTCTTTCCTGTTTACATTAAAGCGCTTCCAGATTTGAAAACTGATGCAGTGAAAAGCAACGAACGGCATGAGTGCATGATCAGCGCCATCTAGAATGTCGCTTCGATCGTTTTCGCAGATGCTTATTCGCGACACTGCTTTCGATGTTGGAGCCATGGCTTGGAGTAAATATTGAAAAATAAAAGGTTTAAATTGTTTCTTTCCTGTTTACATTAAAACGCTTCCAGATTTGAAAACTGATGCAGTGAAAAGCAACGAACGGCATGAGTGCATGATCAGCGCCATGTAGAATGTCGCTTCGATCGTTTTCGCAGATGCTTATTCGCGACACTGCTTTCGATGTTGGAGCCATGGCATGGAGTAAATATTGAAATTTTTTAGCAAACGTATTATTATTTATAAGCAGGAAAGCTTATGTCCAAATTAATTTTTATGCAGAACTTTAAAAACCAAAATGTTTTTTTAGCATTATCTGAAATTTTTTTTTTTTTTTCATTTTATATCTTTGGAGGTTTGGGTTTCCGTAAAATCAACAGAATCTAAATGTAGAACAGCCTCGCCGAATTTAGAACCAATTTCCTACGGTTGCAAAGTATTGATCTCTATTTTTACGGTCAATTATGAATTTTCCATCAAAAGATAATAAATCGGGTGTGAAATTTCATCCCATGCGACTCCAAAATATTTTGAACAAAATCTTACAAGTAATGGGGAACATATTTCTTTTTACCACATATTTTTAAGGCAGTTGAAATAAATATTTTACACCAGAACGTGGAAAAAAAAAAGGAATCTAAGGAATCTTGCAGCGATTCTAGAAACATAAATTTTATTGACTATTAACGCATTACAAAGACAGAAAAAAAATCACATCTAAAGGTTTTTGCATTATATTTAATAATTTGTGCCAGTTTCTTTTTCAAACATCTCTCTTAGAAGTAAGAATAACTCTTTTTGGAAGGACAAATTGCATTTTAATATATAAATTCCTACAAATATTATAAATTTTAAAATTATTTAAAGCTAGGCACTGAGTAGTAATAACGTCGTTTTGTGCAAAATGTTGAGTTTTAGGTTGCAAAGCTTCCATAGCGGAACTATGGGACGTTTCGATCTCCTATACTCCAAAAATCACACTTCTGCCTTTTCTGTAGATTCGCAGCGATATTTTTTGATGGTCGCCCAAAAAATATGCAATTTGTTAAAAATATTAAAGTAGAGGACTTTAATGTTTGTGCGTCATTTTTTTTTTTTGAAAATTTAATATTTTTTGAAGTGGAAGACAAATTTATCAAAAAGGCAAATTACAAAATTTTCATGGAATCGTGAATATCGCATCGGATTATTTTATATCTGTTTTAAAATGCTTCAGCAATTAAATAAATATTGAAAGTTCTTTATTTTATATCAAAACTAGAAAATTAAATCTTAAAATGTTAGAAAATGTTTAAACAATCTTTCATAAAAGTAATTTCAGTTTTGTAACACATTTTAAATTTCCTATTCTTACCTTGAGGAATCTTCAGTAATAGGAATTTTGAAGATATCATCAATTTTGTGATGTATTTATCATGCTTTATTAGTAATCAATCACATCAAAAAGCAATAAAATAAATTTCAATATATCAAGAAGGGATTCTATAAATTTATTTTTTCAAAAGTAATTACAAATCAAAATTGGAACGAATTTTATTTCTAAGTTAACCCAGGAATTCATGAAAAGATTAGGTTATGCTCCCAGATTTACGACGCCTAACCATCCAGCTGGGAATGACCTTATAGAAAGATATAATAGGGTGTTCAAAAATTCACTCCATCACATTATCAGAACTTATCCGAGTAATTGGGATAAATACATTCCGTATATGTCTTTTGCGTACAGGGAAGTTCCTAACTGTACGACGGGTGTTTCGCCATTCAAGTTGATGTATGGACGTGAAGCTCGAGGACCTCTCAGTGTTCTAAAATCGAGCTGGTGTGGTGATATTGTCAATCCGTTAAACATGGAGAAATCAGTTGTGGATTATTTACTCTTATTAGTAATCAATCACATCAAAAAGCAATAAAATAAATTTCAACATATCAAGAAGGGATTCTATAAATTTATTTTTTCAAAAGTAATTACAAATCAAAATTGGAACGAATTTTATTTCTAAGTTAACCCAGGAATTCACGAAAAGATTAGGTTATGCTCCCAGATTTACGACGCCTAAGCATCAAGCTGGGAATGGCCTTATAGAAAGATATAATAGGGTGTTCAAAAATTTACTCCATCACATTATCAGAACTTATCCGAGTAATTGGGATAAATACATTCCGTATATGGTTTTTGCGTACAGGGAAGTTCCTAACTGTACGACGGGTGTTTCGCCATTCAAGTTGATGTATGGACGTGAAGCTCGAGGACCTCTCAGTGTTCTAAAATCGAGCTGGTGTGGTGATATTGCCATTCCGTTAAACATGGAGAAATCAGTTGTGGATTATTTACAGAAGCAAAAAATAAACTTAGAAAGAGCCGCAGAGGAAGCATCTCTCATCGCTTCTGGTAAACAGCAGGCATATGCAGAATATTTTAACCGCCGAACCGCTTCTAAGGAATTTAAGCCAGGTGAGAAAGTTTATTTATTAATACCTGATTCATCGAACAAATTATATGCCCGTTGGACTGGTCCTGGAGAAGTTATCGAGCATTGCCCTCCACATTCATATAAAGTAAAACTTAGTGATGGAAAAATTCGGCATTGAAATGCAAATTAAATTCGGAAATACTATCCAAGAATTAATGCTGTAGGCATGATCTTTGAAGATGATGCAGACTTTGGAGAAATTTATTCATCCCCCAGTTATAAGAATTTATGAAACTGGAAAGAGATATTTGATCAAGTGGATTTGCGACATCTTTCTGAGGAAGTGAAATGTCAAATCCTGAACTTATTGCGGAATCATCATTCAATATTTACCGGACAAGTTAGAGTTGCAAAGGTTGGTCATCACAAGATAAAATTAGAGGACGATAAAGAAAGGAAAAAACCTTACGTGTACAGGATTCCTGAAGCGCTGAAATCTCAAATAGATTCCCAAATCGAATTCCTAAAACTAGATCTAATCGAAGAGAGCTCAGCTGACATTGCTTATCCTATAGTCTGTGTAAACAAGAAGGATGGATCTATCAGGATGTGCGTGGATTATCGAGTTTTGAATGCAGCGACTAAAACCGACGATTTCCTCATGGAAGACGCAACGGAATTAATATATTCCATAGGACAGGCAAATGTGATTAGTGTGTTAGATCTTTTGAAGGGGTACTATTCGCTTCCCATGGAAGAAGATTCGCGGGATTATACATCTTTTAAGACCGATAGAGCACAATATCGTTTTAAGGTAGGTCTCCTTTTGGGCTGAAAAATGCAGCTGCAACTTTTCAAAGGGAAATGAACAAAGCATTGTCGCCATACAGAGAATTTTGCCGTGCTTATATTGATGACATTGCTATATTCTCCAATGATATTCCCTCTTACTTGAAACACCTTCATTTGGTGCTGGATAGATTGGAAGAGCTGCAATTCACTGTTAATCTTTCAAAGTGTGCTTTCGCGAAATCTGAAATTTCATACCTGGGACATATAATTGGCTCAGGAAAGCATTAAGCTGATCCAGCTAAGTTAGAAACGATCTCTCGTTTGCCCGTACTTGAAACCAAGAAACAACTAGGTAGTGCTCTTGGGATGTTCAACTATTATCGTGAACATATTGCGAATTTCGCCGAAATTGTCTTTCCATTAACGGAACTAACAAAGAAAAGACGCCCTGATGTGTTGCCGGGGTGTGAAATGCATAGTGTTGCTTTTGAAAAATTAAAATCAGCATTGTTACACGTTCCTACTCTACACACCCCGAATATGAGCAAACCCTTTGTGATTCATTGTGATGCCTCGTCAATCGGGATTGGCTCGTGTTTATCACAGACTGTTGATGGAAAAATGTGCCCTATCGCTTATGCAAGTCAAAAATTAAACAAAAGCCAACAATCTTGGTCGACAATCGAATGGGAAGCATTTAATATAGTTTGGAGATTGAAAAAATTTGAAACCCTTGTGTTTGGATCCTAGATCCACATTTTTACCGATCATAACCCCCTTCCTTATCTGACCAAGTGCGCTCCTCAGTCATCTCGACTACAAAGGTGGGTATTTGCCTTGCAGAGATTCAACATAACATTAAAACATTGCCCTGGTTCTAAAATGCCGCATGCTGACGCTCTGTCACGTTTATTACCAAAATAGACTGAAAAACATTTTTTTAGTACTAATATCATTTTTCTGTTTTATATATCAATATGGGATTAGTGACTATAAAATAATAATAATTTGTGCTTGCTATTTATGCATATTTGTTTTAATGTTATTTTTTATTGATTAATATTATCTTAATATGTTGAATAATTGGTATTCGCAAGTTTGGTTAAGACTATAATGTGCAAAAGTATTTGAAATCGGGTTAGTTACAGGAATATAACTTTTTCTAGTGTTTGTTATAAATTTTCATTCAGCAGTTTTGGTTATATTTGAAATATTTTTTGAGTAATGTTTAGCAAGTGAAATCCTTTCTTAATTATGTATTAATGTTTACTAAGTGATTATATTCATTATAAATTTGTGTTTATTAGTTGATAAGTGATTATATACATTATTAAGTATATATTAATGTATATTAACTGATAAGTGAGTTTCTTATTATCAAGATGGTATTTATATTCAATTGTTCATTTCTTATTTTACCTCATTGCTTTCTTAAATGTTTGTTAGTAATTAGTTATTCATTTGAGTTAACTTTGCATTTGTGTTTATTTTTATTTGGATAATTTGATGTTATTAGATACGTTTTAAAATCCAATTCATAATTTTATTTCAGATGTATGTTTATGTTTTCATATAAACACTACTCTTACGTTGGGGGTGTAGTGATTGGATTTTGAAGCGTTAGGAAATAAACGTTCATAGATGGCGCTAAACAACTAGCGCGAGTGTAATTAAAAGAGTGATGTAATTCGAATGTTAGCTCTTGGAGAAGGAGTTACTGAGCAGAGTAACTCGAACGAATCTGCAATAAATTTGTTAAGTTTTCTACTTGCCTATTTATTTAAAGCACTCACGAACCAGCCACGACAAAAACTATAAGTGAAACTTTATTTACTCAACTTATAGCAAAATTCATGTATCATGCCCCAGTTTAAATGGACGTACATACTGACAGGATTCCTTTTCATTAATTTCATCAAAATTAGATAAAAATCCGCTATCTTAATGTTAAGGATACCAAATTTCACCCTCCTAACTCGTTCCATTTTTGAAAAATTAATGCACGGGCAAATAATTCCGAAAAGGCTCTTACATTTAGTTTTGGGTAGATCTAAATCGTGGAAATTCGTCCAAGTTCCAATACTGTATTTTTGGCGATTACCTATTATTATTTGTCTCTTCGCATTTGAAAAAATAAAGCACTCACGAACCAGCCACGACAGTGTATATGAAATATTTAGTTGCCTTTTCTTTCAAAATGGCAAGTTCCATTTACTATTCACAGAAAATTAATGGTAAATAGAATGCTTCTTAATCATGTAAGACTCTATGCAATTCATAGTACATTAAAGAATTATTACAATTTAAATTATTGTTAAACAGTTTTGATAAAAAAAAGTTCTCAGAATTTTTTAGTAGCAATAAAAATTTCTAATCAAAGTAGAATTTTTAAAATCTTTTCTATTTTTTAAAATTTATAATTAAATATGATTGGAAAATTTTTCTCAAATTCATTACTGTGAATTTATTAATGTGAAATCAAAATTTAAATACATCAATCAATAAATTGATGATTAAACTTACGAAAATATTAAAATTTAAGAATTCAGTAATGAATTGAATTTCAAAATTCTATCGCATCAGGGTGAATGTGAAAAATCAGTTATAAAATTCCGCCTTTAAAAAAATGCAAACAGATTCCCGTGTACATAAGTCAAATTTTAATACATATGTTTTAAATAGTTTAAGCATTCCAAAATATTATGAAAATCGGTAGTATTTCTTTATCTGCTTTTTGTATACTTTTTTAAAATAGCTGTTTGATTTTTTAAAATCGTATTTCAGAGAAGAGAAACGATTACGCATTTTAATACTGGATAGTATCTACAAATTTTGTAATTCGACATTCTTGATAAAAAAAAATCAGTGCTCTTAAGGGCAGATTGTTCGACCAATAAATACCAAATTTGGCAGGTACTTACTTCATGGTTAGTAGGGTCTTACGGAGAAGAAATTTTTTTAAACTTTATAATAAGATTTTTAATTGAAAATTAATCAGAATTCACATTTTCCCCACAAGTTCAAAGCAGGTTTTCATATAATATCCACTCTTACAACGCTTTAAAATTTTTCTTATTTATCTTTAACAGATTTTTCAAAATTGATTTAAACACAATCTTGTAACCATTTTTTTCCTTTATATAAACAATGAAGTAACACGATTGTGAATAATCAAAATTAATATTTTAATAGCACTCGCTTGACTAACAATCAAGGCGAACTGCCATAAACAGATTCAAAATGAGGATAAAATACATAAAAATTGTTAGCAATTTATGTTGTTGAATTGGTTGTCCAAAGCAGGTCTCTGTTTACATCCAGATATAATACTAGATAAAAGTGAAGGGGAGGGGAGGCGGGCGGATGGAAGTTGAAACAGGTTTTCGCATATCATGAAAAAATGATCTTAAAGGAAAACTGTTAATTAAAAAAGATTTAAAAAAAATCCATAAAATGTCAAGTTTTATAATAGCTTAATTAAGCCAGAATTAAATAAAAAAAGAATGTAAATTCGGAAAAACATTTCATTTAAAAAAAAATTCGATTTAAGCAGTATGTTCCTCCAAATCGAAAATTACGTGCGTAACTGGTTTGTAGGAAGTCATGATAAACCATTCAAGTAAGTACGCGAACATTGAATTCGATTTTTTTCTTCAGATTCCTTGGGTAATATTTCCTTTTTGTATATTTTTGTGTTACTTCTGAACAAAATAGATGCTTCTACTTATTGTTTATAAAAAAAAAAGTTCGAAGTGTCTTGAAAAGTTATATATTTTCAGATTATAAAATGTTTATAATTATTTGCATGATAAAAATAAAATTTTAATAATTTTTATTTCCTTTTCTATCGTCATTTTTCATTAGATTTTATGATGTGTTCAGAAAATGACGATATGATTTCAGTTCTTCAAGAAACTTTCGACACGTCACCGTAGTGTCAGTCTATTGCGCATCAAATGGCACTATGAATGATACAAACACAGGAAGTAATTTTCTACAACTATTTTGTATATATGTTTATTAGTTTGAGAATGCAACCACAGAAAAATCCAGCTTCAGTGCCACTTGGCAATATAAATAGAAATGAAAACTAAAGCATCAAATATATACAAAATAAAAGACAATTAATGGCAAAATTAGCACACAAAATATTCATGGTTCGTAAACAATACAAACTTCTAATAAAAGAATGCATCAATAATTAGCAAGCTTAAAAATGATTTGAGAAACTTAATCTTGGAAACATAAAAGCTTGTGGAAGTTGCAGTGGGTAGAATAGAACCTGAAACCTTGGGGTTCGTAGCCGAGTAATTGACACAAGACTACAAGACAAAAGTAATTACTTGTGTCCTTAGCTGTTAGCTGGCTTATAAGCTTTCACCACAGAATCTCCCTCCGGTAAGACGAACGATATTGCTAGTGAGTGCTATGTATCGTGGCGGTTGAGTTTAATGCGCCTTACCCCTTTTGATTTGGCGAGCGTGTGTGAGTAGTGCTATTGTGTCAAATGATTCTGACGACTTTGGTTGCGGGTAGATGGCGCCACAACAGCAGTACGAAGGTTAAGGGTGAAGGTTGCGTTTTATTTATTTATTTATTTATTATTATTATTTTTTTTTTTTGCTCATCGTCATCAGGTTACCAATGTGGAAGTTGCAATGGGTAGAATAGAATCTGAGACCTTATGGTTCATTGCCAAGTAACAAGACTACAAGACAAAAGTAATTACTTGTGTCCCGTAGCTGTTAGCTGGCTTATAAGCTTTCACCACAAGCTTATGGAAAAATGCCGGGACCTATAGAATCTCTACAAATATAACGCTAACATATGTGCCACAGAAATCGCTCATATTACTTATTACCGAATGGCAACAATCAAATGCAAGCATGCAATCGTACAATTTTCAGATTGCTTTCTTTTAATTTTTAACAGCTGCATTGAATCGAATACTTCAAATAGAGCTGCAAAATGACAGAAATGTCCTGGAAAGGATTGTCGTCAAAGAGTCCATTCCGTCAGAAGAAAGAAGATATAACAGATTAACACATCATGTCTTTAAAACGGGCTAAATAGTATAAAATTATTTCTACTTGCCTGAGACAGATTTATACTACATATAAATTGTCCTGAAAACTTGTGATAGTGAATTTTAAAAATACACATTGTTTCAAATCTTTCAAGGAGTAGCACATCTCTACTTTTTTAAGCATGTAAATATGGTAACTCAAAACCTTAAAGACAAATCAATTGAATTTAGTATACAGATTTAGCATCTAATGTGTAAATTCTTATTACATTTGAAATGAAACCGTTCTTTGGCCTGTATTCGAGTTTGCATGTAAGTATGTTAACCAAAATCCAACATTTAAATAACTGAAATTTGATAGTTTCTCTTCTTACTAAATTAGTGTCAAATTTTGGTTTCAATATGTCGAATAAAAAACTTCCAAAATAGATCAATCGGAGTTTCTAATTTTTTTAAAAACTTTTATGAGTTTTGCGTATAGTTGAGTTGATCTTTTTTTCTTCTTCTATATATTCCCTTTTTTCAATGAATATATAATATATGACATATTATTAATTTAATTTTTTTCTTTTATAAATATGCATGCTTCTTAAAATGTTTGTAGAGTTTTTTTCTATGTGTTAGCATAAAATCTATCTTCGGTTTATCTTGAATATGTGGTCAGAGGAGAGAGTCATTATTTTACTCATTGAACAAATTACATACATTTCTGTTATTCACTATTTTATCTTAATTATGATGAAAACCTGTTGATCTTGATGTTTTTATGTTTTCACATATTTGTTATGTTTTTTTATAAATTTATCATAACAGAAAGTAATATTCTAAAATTTTTCTCGAAGTTGCATTTATTCTAATCATTAAAAATTCATTTATTTACTTGATAATAGCTTTAAAGTTTATATTAAACCCACCTAGTGGTTTAACACTTAATGAATGAAAATAATTTTTTGCCCGCTCTTGCGTATATACGATTATTTGCAATTCCATTTTCAATAGATATTATTGCCAGATCAGCCCATTTAGTTTTAAATCCTGATCGGATATTTGTTTTAACTCCTTAACTGTTTGCAAAATCTAATTAGATTCCCTCTGTTATCGAAAATGTACCTCATTACTGATTCAGTTAAGAAATCAAAGAATATTTTAGATGTTTGGGGATTATCGATCGATTGCATCGATTTATACTGTCTCTGAATTATCTAGTTTCAGCTTATAAATATGAGAAATAGTTATTCGATATAAGTATGACGCACGGGCACGGTGATTAAGTGATCCGTCAATTTCAAATCTGGAAAAGTTTCCAATAACAGATAAAAAGGCTTGTTGTGGTGCCTATGAGGAATTGTCCTAAAACTTGTCCACAGCTGAAAGATGTAAAATTTTTCCTCTTAAAATTTTATCATTTTCAAGGACTACCAATTTTGTAGAATTGGAATTTTTAAACTAATCAAAACTGGATAAGTGTACTAATTCAATAGTTCGTAAAAGGAAATTAATTTTATTATTGTACTGAGTTAAGATGTTATTGCTGTAATAATTGCTGCAACAAAAAATATTAAATGTACTTTTTCTCTTACGAAAATATTCATAAAAGTTTTATGTTGCTCTTAACTCACGTTGGTTGAATATTAACTGATAAGTGATATACTGATAAGTGATATAACTGATAAGTTATATGTTTCAAGGAATTGAAAAAGGTAAAGTAAGCATTCAGTATCGAATAATTTTTTTATATATATTCTTATGTAAAAAAATTTCACTATGTTTTAGAAGGTATTTTGCTTGCTTTTTCCAATTTTTTTATTTAATGTTTTTAAAGTAATTTTTTTATATAATTTTTTTTTTTAAAATTTGCAATTTACCAGTGGTGTTTTTATGTAATTTCTGTATAATATATAACGTAAACCATTGTTTACCCTTCGCAGTCGGAAAAGTAATTCAATGCATAATTATTCCCCCTAATACAAAGATTTGTTTATTGCTCTAAAAAATAAATATACTTAATTGTTTTGAGTCGAATTTCTTTGAAAAATTAATCTGTATCTTTTTGCCATTCCGTAGGCTTTTTTTAACAAACAAAATTGAAAAATAAATAAATAAAACGTCTAAATGATGTACCGTCTTGAATGGTGAGGAGAAGCGCCATCCGAGTGCAAAGGGAAAATGCATTAAATATATTTATTATATTCAATACAAAGATTAAATCGTAATGTGATTTTATTAAATTAATTAATCGATCAATTCTTTTAAAACTCTTTTACCTTTCAATAACATAATATTTCATATCACATCAGTTTTTGAACAATATATGAATTTTTTAAAGATGTTTTGCACAAAATTTCATTTTATTTATCTAAATCACAGGGCAATTTTATAGGTTAAAATTTAGTTTACAGTATTTTTTAGTAATATACAGTCTTCTAAAAATTTTTCTAAAAGCAAAAATGTGAAACAATATTTCTCCATGGATATATTGTACTGCAGAATTTTATGAATATTACAAAATTGATAAGCTGAGCTTACAAAATGGTGGTCGCGGTTGTATGTGCGAAATCAGTCCAGTTGTTTTTTAAGAAACTTTTTTAAAGTTTTATTTTGAATTTTTTTTTGAAACTGGAAGGAGGAACAATTAGCCAATAATGATGAGCTTTCATCTATATCTATATCTATACTTATAATAAAGCTCAATGTGTGTGTGTGTGTGTGTTGGCGCTCTACAGACCAGACCATTCAACCTACAGCTACCAAATTTGGCACGTGTATACCTTGGAGGCCGGGAATGTGCACCTGGGGGTTATTTTTTCGAATTTTTAACTAGAATTTTATTTATTTAAAAATTAAGCGAAATTTTGACGTGTTTCTGCTATAACTGCCGAAAATATTACCGCACAAAAAAGATTTTTACATTAAGTTAAAGATAAAAAATTTATCTTTTAAATGATACTACTGTTTTAATCTTAAAATTAAATTTCTATTTTTAATGAATTTTTAAATAAATATTTTAACTATGTTTCTCAATAATTTTTTTCGTCAAAAATAAAAATGAGGATTAAGCACGTTTCGCATTCATGAGAAAAAAAAAATAACTTTTTTCAAAGTGTTGCCATCACATTGATTAAAGCTCTAACTGAAAATAAATTAAATCTTTTTGGAAATGAAATCTGCAAAAATATAATTTTCGGCAAGTGTCTGTAGGAAATGAAACAAATATGAAATATTATTTTTTCTAAAAAATAAATTCAAGAAAAATTATTTTATGATCTTTTACACTCTCTATACAGGGTGTTTATTCATTCCCGGATCCATTTTGATATTTAATGACTCATAAAATAATGAAGATGTAAACAAACTTATGGCATTTATTGATGGAATAACTCATATATTTTCCTTTTCAGGTTTGAATATTCTTACTTTTGTAAATATCGTCTGCGCGTGTTTTTAATTTCAGATAATTTCATTTTCCAGTCTAAATATCTGTACTTTTCTAAATATCGTCTGCTTATTAATTGCATTTTTCTCTCTTTTGTTTTTGGCAACTATTGAAATGTTATGTTTACTTTTGATGTGTTTGATGTAGTACATTTGTATGTGATGTTTTATTCGATCGGATATTAAGGAGAATGCATACACCACAAGAGAAAGCACAGATTTTATGGTGGTCATAGAGTTAATTTCCAATCAACTAAATCACTGACTTTTAAGAGTTAATTTCAAATCACTTAAACTGACTGATTTATGAAGATTTGAATATCACTATTCAATAAAAAAAGGATAATTTTAGATTTTTCATCGATCGTTTCAAAAAAAATACGCCAATAAGCGCGCAGGTTTCTCAAGATTAATTGGCCTAAGATTATGAAAATGGTGAGTTTTTCTAAATTTTTAACATTTAAAACTTCATAAATAAGTCTTAGTTGATCGTGGAAAATAGAAACATTCATTCATTTATTTCAAATTTGGTGTGTCCAGAATATTTATCAGATTATGATACCTTACTGCATTAAATTTAGACTTCATAATTTTTGAAATATATTTATAAGCAGGAACAAAATATTATTATTGATTTCATTTCAATCCTTTTGAAAGCAAAACTAAAAACTGAATTTTATACTGAATCTCAGAAATTTCTGTTGAATTATTGTTTGAGATATTACATAAACTATGAAAAATATTTTGTAGTTAACATAAGACTTAAATACCGAGCGATTCTGTTCGCAATACTCATATTCAATAATAATAATAATTAATAAATAACAATAAAGATGATAAATAAAATAAAACGCTTGGTTTTGTTAAAAAATATCTTAATATTAATTGCAATTTCGTCATTTACATTTTTAATTAAAGTTGAAGTTTTACCGGAAATGGCAACAAATTAGCAAAATATATATAGTAAATTGAATGAAACGATGTAAACAATATAAGTTTGGTATGACTATCAAAATTTGAAGATTAAAAATGTTTTGTTTGAGAATCCTTTAAGAGACCAGTTACTTAAAATATTTAATTGAAAATTGTAGCGAGCGGTAATACTGGCGAACCGGCTGGTCGCCAAAGGCGGCTAGTATAAAATAAAAATCGTCGAAAGAGAACCGATGATGGCGGTTGGAGAATTAGCTCTTGGGTTACACCTCTTAGTTTAATTGTATAGAAAATCATTAACTACTTAAAAGCGGTAAAAGTTTGACACAGAAATGCATTTCCTGACTTTTATCACCTCCTGAAAGAATGTTGTAAATTTTAGTGCTTCTAATTTACCTTTCATTTTTTAGAAAAGAACGAAGTTATCGCAAAAGACTATGAGGCCTATTTAAAAAACAACATAAAAATTGTATATATACTTAAATTTTTAAGAAGTGTTTTTTGAAAAAAAGAATCCTTTTCACCAATATGGTGATGCATGAATCAAGGTTAAGAGATTGGTCTGGAACTTCCAATTATCCAATTCTAAGAAAGAAGATATATTGTCAAGAAGCAACTAATATGGAAAATGCATAAAACGAAAAAAAATATGAAATGATTACATCATATGTCTTATGGTATTCAAAAAGCTATGTGGTTTATAGTTAGGGTCCAAAATTCATAGAATCTAAAGAGGGAAAGCAGTTTTCCTTTAGCACATATCTGCAACCAATTCAAAGAAAAGTTCAGATATAGTCATTTGAAAGTATGGGTTCGAGATTGTCAAGATTTAAAATAATAGAGTACTCATGGTTATCGCTATAATGAAAAATTTGTAATTCCAATATAAATCTTTCCCTTCTCTAATCTTTAATGTTACCACTAGTTTCTTATGAGCTAATGTTTGTCTTAAGTCTATCGTTCTAACACCATTTATGGTATTTCAGTACACCAATCCACTTGCCTAGGGAAAATGTGGGAAGCCCTTCTAAAAAAACTTTTTCATTTAATTCATCACAATCTCGAATGCATATCTCCAAATAACTATATCTGAAATTTTCTTTTGATAGGATGAGCAGATAAATTGTTAGAAGTTCATATACCGAGGAAGTTCTTATAACAACTCTGTCATTTATTAATTCTTTAGGTTTGTTCGTTATTTAATTTGATGACATTTATCGTTTCAAGAATGTGCACTCTTATTGATTCAGTTAAAAATCCAAAGAATACTCTTAGATGGTTGCTGATTATATGGGGCATTCATCAGATTCAGAGACACGGACATGAAGAGGTTAAATCTATTATTGTGGTTTGGTCATTCTCATGCACCGGTAATGTTGAAATTTTGAAAACGGAAAGCTGACACGTGGTTCATCATCAATAAATATTCTCGATGTAAATCAGCGTTCTAGCACGAAAAAGAAATGAATTCAAATCAGTTTTATTAAATTTGAAAGAAATAGAAATTGTAATTACATAAATCTGTTTAAGCTTTGGCGTTCCACAGTTTGCACGTGGTATTACTATCAGAAGTATTTCTTTGCTGCTTATATGAATTTATTCAAGAACACCAGGGAGAGAAATCTCCCTGAAACTTTCTGTCATGCTCTCTAATAAAGGTATTATCCCAGAAAACGCATTGCATGTCATTGGAGTACAACAGTTACAAAATATCAATCTTTGGAGTGAATTTAAAATTTTTACGGTATCTGACATATCATCCTTGGCGAGTGTTTTTGATGATTAACCCTATCATGAGGTTACTAGTACTTCAAATCGAATTTATGTTTTAGATGTGTTTTTTCCGAATCAACTGAAACAAAACTTTGACACAAAGCTGCACTTGTAGTCGCAAAACCTCATACCAAATTCGACATATTTAAGTCATTGTCGGTTTGAACTATCGCGTTTACCTGTTTCTGAAAATACCAACCGACAGTCAGTAAACCTGTTGTTAGATTTGGCTCAAAATCTGATAGTTCTCTATAATATAGTTGTTAATCTGGGTACCAAATTTTATCTATCTAGCTCTCGTCGTTTTGCAATTATCATGTTAACATATTCGAAGAGCCGGACAGACGGACTTCTTCTGAACAGAATTTACTCAAAATAGAAGTCTGCAAATTTGATGTAAAGACCGTGTACCAAATTTCATCAGCCTAGCTCAAATTTTTTTTAAAGCTATCTTTGTCACAGACAGACAGACGACATTTTCAAAAAACTTTGTGAACTCAGGGAGGTCTAAAACTTGGAGATTCGTCGAAATCTTGAATTCGAATTTTTTGACGATTACGAAACTTTTCTTATACTACGTATACGAAAAAGTAAAATTGTATCAAATTTAGTCATCCAGAGCTTAGGTCATTATCGATTTCTTCTCGTCTCTCATCAAGCTTGTTAAGTTCATTTAAAGCCTGTGTATTTGACCAACACACAAAATCTCTTGAGATAAGTTGTAACAGTCGTGGGTCAAATATTAGCAATAAATACATCAATATTTCAAAACAATTTTCGTTAGCATTCTTTTATTAATGAACACTAAATGTAACGAAAGAATGTTATATTAATGCTTTATTAATAGACTAGCAGTACCTGCACAGCGTTGCCTGTAGCATAACATCCAAGAAGAAAAATTAGCTTTAAACTTAATTCTAGCTTCCACCCGATATGACATGGGCATGTCACGCAACATCAAACAAACATAAAAAATGTATTTGAAAATGTACTGAAAAATGTAATCAAAAATACCTACAAAACAATTTTTTATAGCACACATCCAGAAATATTTAGACTGTTAAAAAGGTAAAAATATGATATGTTCATAGACAAAACAATTCACTAAAGATATACAATAGAAAAGCTGTTTTAAAATATTTCCAATATCAGTTAATGTTTTTCGGCATAATGAGTTTTAAATCGCTGTTTAAAATCAGACGTAAACAAAGAAATGTATCGCATATACATACCACAGCTCTTGCTATTTGCGCATGCGCAGTTTGAGGTTTTCGCACACACGCGGATAAGTGCAAAGCACACATACTACTGTGTTACACAAGCAGGAATTGTAGGAAAATAAATTTTGATATGACTTCAATATACTAAAACCTTCCCCAACAAATGCTCTACAAAATGGTACAAATATCTCGAATATTAGTTAAATATTTCTGGAGTTTTTTTTCTTTCAAACATATAAGCTTTCAGGAGACTTTATACTATATATAGATATAAAAAAATATATGTTAACTATGATTACTTAGAATATTGACAATGAAAACGATATCAAATGGTTTATAACAAAAAAAAAGATTTTTTTAATAAATGAACATAAAAGTCAATCCTTAGCAGAATAGCGACTGAAATAAACAAATAACAAATTATTACTTCTCACAGATTAAGTTCTATATCCATTTTTCTTCATCATGGATGATATCTCTACAAGATGAGTCACTTTTCTATTTATTCCATCTGTATTTGAACTCAAAATCTTCTTTTATTATTTTCTTTTCCATTGGATTTTTTCCCTTAACTTTTTCTTTTCAATGAACTTCCTGTAACATAAAATAAACAAAATTAACACATGTAAAATTTGAAAAATGCTGAAGATGACCTTCGTTTTCAAAAAATAATTTTGAAATATATTTTTAGGAATGTACTCGACAATAAACTTTCATCACATTAAAATTTCAAAATAGTCAATAATCAATAATAAAGTTTATAATAATAATGTATTGCAAATTCAATAATAAAGCTTATAATAGTCAATAATAGCTTAAAATAGTCAATAATCACGAAAGAAATATTTGTATGTTATCAATCGTCTCTATCTACGCTACTTCAGCACTTACAATCTCGTTCAAAGAGTATTTGAAAACTTTTATCATCATTTAAAGAGCTAAGTAATTTTTTTGTATCTGCTTTTATCGTTTCTACTACAATAGCTGAGTTTGCAATTTTTAGTTCCTTTATGTCCAAAGGCCATCAGAGTTATATGAAAATTGAGCTTGGATATAGAAGTAATTTGTAAATATAATTATGTGTCATTTCCAACAATAACTGAATTTTAAAATCAGGAAACTATTTCATTACAAAATGGATTCTATGCTCATTCCTATCTGTTGATTTAAAGATTGAAATTAGATCTTATACTGAAATTAATTCGACCAAAGTAATTAATTTCTAAAATAAACTAATAAAACTTAAAAAATTTTGTTAAAAAAAATCAGAGTCTAAAGAATTAAATTAGTTAACCTTAAGCTATTTTTTATTTACATTTTAATGCTTATCTTTAAAGTTGATTGCAATAATTTGTCACATATGGTGTTTTTTTATACGAGAGTATCAGGATCAAAGTTACAGACATATGGCAATCAGAATGTTAAGTGATTTCTTATTGATTTGCTTAGTTATCATTTCCTAATTATGACATTTTATAACATTTGCCACTTCAGGTATCCGAACACATTGAAAAGGTCGCCAAAAATGACGTTTTTTTAAAAAAATTCTTTTATTGGATAGACCAGTCTTTGAGCTACCCAAAACAGGTTTACTTTAATCTCTACGTTAATTAGAAATCAAAATATTAATATTTTCGTAATGATCGGTAAACTGGAAGTGGGCATTTAAATAACCGGAAGTACCGATTTAAAGGGTCCAAAACATGTTAAAAATTTGTATAAAGACAAATTTAGTTTTAAATACAGAACAATTTTTGCACTGCAGAATGAAAAATTCCAATAAGAGTTTTAACGGTGTTTTGTGGAAATTTGTACCTAAAGATGTCTTTGTTGAGCTACGAACCCTCAGATTAGGGGCATTTATGTCTGTAATACATTATAACTAAGGTTTTATAGGATTACTGAATGTTCTTAAGGTTATTGGAGTGTATAATAGTGCAAATGCAGTTAGAGCATTTTCTGAGTTCGACAAAACAGAATATACGAATCTAGGTGGCATTCAGTGCCAAACACAAAAATTGCCAGGAAAAAAATAAAATGATTAAAAAAGGGAAATTATTAAATGATGAGGAGGGGAAGAAGGTATGACCTATAAATGTGGTGAATTTTAAGTATGTACACACATAATTTATTATTAAAGCATGTTAGTGTATACTTTAAATGCATTTTTTTTTTCAAAATTGATTTTTTCTTATTCTTTGCTCGCTTCAAATCAAATAACTCAAAATATAATGATCATATTACTATGAAATTTGGTGGACTTTGTCTTTATACTATTTTATAGGGATGAAATAAAAGAATTTAAAATGAGGAAATGCTTTTTAATTTACAGCCTATTGTCTGAACAATAACGCCATAAATTTACTAAAAATTTCATGATAAATTCTTTGACTGATCCTAAAACTGTTATTTATTATTATATCCATATGACTGTAGTTCATTCCCTAGAGAAAACTATGTAGTTTATTTTGGTATAAGTTTTGTTCGGATGAGAGTAATAATTTTTGGCGTTTTTGAAGTTTTTAAAGAATTTGCTTAAATTTATGCTATTACATGACAATTTCCAAAAAGTTTTAATGTTTATTTCAAATATTGAGACCCTATTACTAATTTTGAATAGTCTTACACCCAGAAATATGGATAAAATATGTCTACACCATGTCTTTCTAAAAAAATGCTCCTAATGTGTTCGGATACCTTAAAATAAAAAGAAAAAATCAGAAGGAGAAATTCGAACCTTCTCTCTGAAACATTGAAGACTGATAATATTTTGCATTCCTCTGTTTTCATGTAAATATTTATATATGTTATTATTGATATTTTATTATTATAAATGCAGAACCTAATACAATTAAAAGCAATTTCAAAAAATATTTTGAAATACATTTAAAAATTTATTAAATTTTAAATAATTGGCGAAATTAAACGTCGGGAGTGGTGGTATTAGAAAGAATTAGTAAATTTCGAAATTATTGAAGTGAAACTTCAATTTTCATTCGTTTTTTTAAATAAAAAATCTTATTTGAAGCTCCGGAAATTGAAATATTTATATATATTATTTTTTTATATTTTATTGTTATAAATGAAGAACCAAATACAAATAAAGGCATTTCTAAGAAATAATAAATTTGATTCATTAAACTTGAAATCGCGTCAAAGCTATTTGTTGGTAATAGTGGTAGTAAAAAAGACTGTGTACTAATATATTTTGTAATTATTGAATTAAAACTTTAATTTTCATTCACTTTTTAATTAAATTTTTTAAAAAAAAATTTGAAAGTTCATTTTTTAGTAAGCATGTAATACTAAGGAAATAATTGCTTATCAAATTTCATACATCCGGATTCTATTTTAGCCCGAAGAGAATTTTGATGCAAGTCTCAACTGACAAATATTGTTCTGCTTATGAAAATTACGATACCGCAAAATTTTGTCTAATTATTGACCTGAAAATCAATAATACATGTTAAACGTCAGTACCAAAGTAGCGCATGTATTATATGTTTTCAAAATAAAAAGAAACTGTGCGCCTCAGAAATATAATTATTTATAAATGCTTCATAAATAACGTATCCTTAGAAATAACTCAATAAGTTAGATTTATTCCCATTAACAAATTATTTAACTGAGAAAATTAACAGTTAGCTATCTAAATCTCGAAATTTGCCCATTACGAGAACTAATCATTTTCAATAATTCGATATAGTATATCTTTTTCATACATATTTATTTTTATATGCTTATTATATTTTTTATATGCTTTATGTATTATATATATATATATAATATTTTTAAATGCATTAAATTTTGTCCGAAAATTTCAAAATTTTCTGAGATATAACTAATTTGCTTTCTAAGCATTCTTCTTCAAAGGAGCTATTACATTATGAACTATATATTAATTAATTATCAGCTTAATGGCATAAAAAGTCAATTTCTTTCACTAATAATTCGGAGAAAACTAAGCAAACGTTGTTTAGGTTGATCTTTATAATATGAATATTAAAAAAAAAAAAATCTAGAAATAGTTTAAGCTTTTTTCCATTGGAAATTTGAATATTTCATTACATTTCAAAATGTTTTTTAATTCCGCCTATGTAATTGATCCTTCTTCTATAATTGATTCCTCCCTAAAGACATGTCAATAGCCTTCAGAGATTTTAAATCTGAATGAAATACATTAATTATGCTATTTTTAAGCTAATTATTAACTCGCTGATATGAAAAAAATTACTGTAAAAATGAAATGATTCGAACTTTTAAAAAAAGAATTTTTTAGGTTTTATTAAAAGGAGGATAATTTATTATCTGTAGGTAGCAATTGTTAATAAGGTAAGAAATTAGTCAGGGAAAATAGGTTTTCTGTCAATAACAAAGATATCCCATATAGGGTTTTAATGGATGGCTATAAATATTTTAGTCAAGTAAATATAATAAGGTATAAATTTTGAAGAATTTTTATAAAAAAGTTATATTAATAAGTTTTAAACTACAGAAATAAATACTGTTTCTTAAGAGAAAATTCCAATCACATTACTTGGTTGAAGGAATGGGGTGATATTTATGATGAAGAAATGGTATCATTTTTGGAATATTCTGATATATGAAAGATTATTTTGGTATTAAATTTCTGCTTTCTAAAGAACTAGATAGATAAAATTTGGTACATCTTTAGGGATCTGAACTATAAGTTCTGATCAAATTTGAAACTCATTAAAGTTTTGATCGTCTGTTTTCTGTACTTTTACATGCATGGAAACACAATACATCTCAAACGCAATGACTCACACCTATGAAATTCAGTATATAGTGGCGAATTGAGATGCGCGAGGACAGAACCTGGAACCTTATGGTTCGAAGCCCAGTAACATGACCACGAAGCTGTTATCTGGCTTATAAGCGTTTCACTACAGACTCTCACTCCAGTGAGTCGGAGGTGAGACGAACGATATGCTGTTAAGTAGTGATGTAGCTGTTGATTCTAATGCGCCTTTACCCATTTGAGTAGCGTCAAGCTTTATGGCGAGTGTGTGTGGTTGCTGCGTCAAGTGAGTCTGACAACTTTGAGTTGCTGCGGCTTTTTAATGTTGCTGCGTCAAGTCATTCTGATGACTTTGGTATGCTGTGGGTAGATAGCTGTACGAAGGTTAAAGGATCATCGTCCGAGGTCACCAATGTGACGAATTGAGATGCACGAGGATAAAACCTGGGACCTTATGGTTCGCAGCCCAGTAACATGACCATGATACAAAAACAACTGCTTGGGTAGCGTAGCTGTTATCTGGCTTATAAGCTTTTCACTACAATATCACATTGTGATCGCAACTGTAGGCTCTTGTAAAATTTTGGTTTCAATTGGGCAGGGAAAAAAGGCATTCAAAACATATATTCGCAAAATAAATTCAATAAATATGTCAGATTCATGTCATTTATCTATATTTTGGAACTTTTGCTCGGCATTCTGATGTAAGGTATTTGCGATCTTTACTAAGGTCCACAATTTTTTTATGAGAAGAGAAGGAGATGAAGGAGGCAATTTATACTAAAACATATTTTTTATTGAAGAATTTTAGATGTAAAGGCGTGACGAGAAAGATGTTTCCCACTTCGCTCTAAATGAGATTAAATTTGAACTACAGAGAAATCAACCGGTGAAAAAATTCTCGCATTAGAATTCAACAATACATGGCTCTATAATGCAAATGGAATTCTTTTGCATGTATTGAAAATGTAAAGTATCGTTTGCATTACAGCGCATGCCTATCAGCATGTTACTTTGGATAAAAAGAAGGCAGATCAGCGTTAGTTACATCTCTGCACTCTTTGCTTATTTGCAAGAATAAACAAAGTTCTGAACTTTCTCCTTCCGAAATAAAATCCCCCTTTTTTTTGAAATGTAGTTTGCACTAACAGAGCAACACAGCTGATTTTGAGCGACATTTTGGAGTCCCATTAAAAGTAAAAATGTTTATCGAAAATTTCAAAGATTGCGCAAATTGTCATCAGAAAATGTTACATCTATTAAATAAAAATACACTATCTACCAATAAATATTTGGACACCCATGCTAATGAGGATATCTGCTGTCGTGATCTATGTCAGGCCTTTTGTATTTAAATATCGTGTATGAAACAGCTTTGGCATTAGTCGCATGGAAGATACTACGAAATTCAGAACTCTCTAACTTCGAGAAAGGCTGTTGGATCAAGAAAATGGTCGATCCACAAGGACATATCTAACGAATTAAACATTCCAAAAACCGACTGCTTTTGAGTTTTGTAATTAAGAAATGGAAGGTGAGTGGCGATTGTCGGAATGTGCTACGACTCGGCAGACCCACAAAACTAAGAGATAGAGACAGACGAGTGCTATCCAAAAGAATATATTCGGAAAAACCGTGCTAAACCAATAGCCCACACACTCCAGAAGTTCCAATAAGCATCTGAGACTGTTGTTTCGATAAATATCATCCGTAAGGAAGCACATTTGCTAGGTTTTCATGGTCGTGCCACCGTCCATAAGTCTTTAATTACAAAATCAAATCGCATTGCTCAGTTGGGTTTGTACAAAGCACGTCGAAATTAGACCATAGATGAGTGGAAACTGGTTTTCTGGAGTGATGAATTCAAGGTTCAACCTATACCAGTCGGATGACAAAGTCTGAGTTTGCAGTATGCATGGAGAACACCTTTTGCCAGAATACATTGCGCTTGCAGTACAGTTTGGCGAAGATGGAATTATGATCTGCGGATGTTTCTCGTTTCTTGGACCTTTGATCCCAGTTCATGGAAAGCTCAACACCGATTCCGACACCACTATTCTAGACAACAATGTGCTTTCTACGCTGTAGCAATTTTACGGGCTGGGTCATTGTTACTTCCTGGATGACAATGCCACTTGTCATGTTGCGAGGTCCACCATGGATTGATGAACTGGCCTGATCGACTGAACTGGCCTGCTCATAGTCCAGACTTAAATACCATAGAAAACCTCTGAGATGAATTGGATCGCCAAATTAAGGGACGCAGCAATTGTCCAAAATTGGTGAAAGAACATGTCTTCTCCAAGAAGAGTGGAAAAAAATACCTCTGTCAGTCATCCAAACACTTACGGAAAGCTTGCTCCGAAGGGTTAAGGCTGTAATGGACTCAGGTGAAGTTTTAACCAACTACTGAATATGAATAAATTGTGTTTATCTGCTTTATCACGATCTACTTTCTTATTGATAGATAGTATACTTCGTATATCGAGAACAAGAATTATTATGCAATAAATTATTGTTAAATCAGTGACTTTATTAAATACATAGCAAAACTGAACGGCTAAAAATGCTTTTCACTTTTTTGATGTCCTAGTTTGGAAACGAGAAAATGTATTTAAATTGATTGTATTGAATCGTTCCGCCTTCTTCCTTAATATTAAGTAGTTCGTATTGAAAATAGATTAAATTCTTCAATTTTTTCAAGAAGCTATTTTCAGAAAAATTATATTGACTAATTAATACATATAAAATTTGAACATTTATTATGATAAAAAGTGGCGAATCAGTCTGGATCGAAAACTACAATGGCAATATCAAATAAAATTATTTATTATAGATAAATAATTTTATGGATATAAATTTATAATATATTTTATACATCTAAATTTTTAACATATAATTTATTTATAATCGTTTTATCTGCTTTTTCTTGAATTTTTTTAAAAACTAAAACCTTTTTTCTCTCCCTCCAGGTCCAGAGATCATGCCGGTTTTTCAGCGTACTGGATTGAAGTTCAAATATTTTGATCATTTCATAATACTTAATGGAATTCCGTGGAAATTTAATAAAATTATTAAATTTTTGAATATCACATTGAAATTTGAATTTCTAAATTTGTAGACCATCTTTGACTTTTTTTTTAATATATATTCTTTATTTTTCTTACTAGTTGTATATTCTTTTTGATTTAAATCTTGACAGTATCCCTTTTTATTTATTGCACATTTTCCGAATTTCTGTTACAGAGTTAATTTGAATGAATAAAAAAATTGAAATTGAAATATCTTTTTGAACTTCTATTTTTACAGCTGCAAATGTCTGTAATCAAAAAGGGTATCAAAAGAAATCTTTTAACTTCCAAATACGGATTATCACACAGTGTTACCCAGCAATTATCTTTTCATCTGTGAATGTTTACAAAAAAAAGTATGCCTTCTCTGATATCTAGACAAATTTTAACTTTATAAATAGTATTGAACGATTTAATTTTCATCTATCGAAGTTTCTTTTCCGGAAACCAACTTAAGCCGCCTACAAAGATTATTTGGAATTAAAATTATAGCCTATCAACATCCAAATCGTTATTTTGTGTACAGCAGTGGTCATCTTATTCGTAGGATATTAATCTATATAATTTTTATATTTCGGGTCATAAGAAATATGTATTTGGTTTACAAGAATAAGCCAAAAAAAGTCATAATTAATTATTTTTTAAACATGAAAACCAATCAATTATTAATCGTATATGTACCTGTAATTAACATCCAAACTATATATATATATATATATATATATATATATATATATATATATATATAGATATATATATATATATATATATATATATATATATATATATATATATAGTAAATATTATGCGAAATTATGGCAAAAATGCTGCTTCTTATTAACAGTTAATAAAAATATTACAACCCTATCTACTTAAAAAAAATTCAGAAAATATTTTATTAACTTTTCTACCAATCTTTTATATAAAAATTTGGATAATATGGTGAATATTACCAAATTGTGCATATCATATTTACGATTTTTTGTCAACTATTAGATTTGTTTAACAGAATTTTTATTACAGATGTTTTTCAATTGGCAAGTATATTTATTTCTTTATTTTAAGAGAATGTATAGCTCTATTGTAATAAAACTAAAACGTAAAATGAATACCAAGAAAACAAGGCATATAGAACTTGATTTTAAAAACTTTAAAAGACGCATAACACATTTCAAAATTATTAATGCTAAATCTCAACAGCATTAAAAGAATCTAAGAGTTTCAAAGTTGCGGATACAGAATCATAAACACATTAAAATATACAGAGAATTAAGAAATTGTAATCTCTTAAAAATATTAAAAGACGCAGATTTTCTGA
>JAPMOR010116911.1:328017-367115 GCA_026543865.1 Argiope aurantia
TATGTATAAGTATAATCATTAATAGAAAATGCACAATTTTCAAAAGCTAAAAAATTCCAATTTTTTTTTTTCCTCTTGAAGTCAGAGATGTCATCTGAAACTCCAATACAGATGAAGAAAACGAGCAGTTTTCTGCCTTATCCTAACGATCATCTACCTGATTATGCACTGAAGAAGGCAGAGCGGGAATTGAAAGAAACTCCCGAAGCAAAACAAACAGCACTGACAGAATTTAAAAAATTGCTTCAAGGTATTTAATGAATATTCATTTCATTTTGACTCTATCGTAACTAATTAAATTCAGAAACTGCAATAGAATTATCAAGTACAATGACCGCAATAAATTCTATGAAAGAATTTGCACTCGTTTTCGTTATACAAAAAATCAATGAATAAACATTAAATACCAATTAATTTTTAGGAAAATTGCGCTTAAAATCATAAAATTTCTCATTTTGAAATAACATTTTTATTGAAGTTAGTGATAGAACATCAAATAAAAGGCTTTATCTAAAAAGATGTGATTTCCAGTAACGTATATAATCAGTTGTTAGAGTCAATATATGGTGAAGATGAAAGATCAGATGTCCTCTTTCTAAACTTCTGTTGTTGTTTCTAATCCCAGGCGTTATAGCTGAGCAATACCACTTCCATCTTTAAATAGTCTAAAAACAGAAGCGGATCCTTTAAAATATCAAAAATTGTAAAATTTAAACATTTAAGAATGTGATTGGGGAGGCCTGATCTGCCTTGCACCAAAAACATTCAGCAAAAATCCTCTGTCCGTGTTGGAAGGTGAGGGGTTTAGTATATCCACTCAAACAACGAGAGAGAGCCGTTTTCTGTTTTCTAGAGCTATTTAGGCGGTGACACCAACCATGACTCTTACCAAAGTACCAAGGGTGAGAGAGTGAGACTCTCCAATGTGCACTCGACTCCATCTTTTTGATAGAGGAGATTTCAGAATAAGTTATTGTTGCATCACCCTGAAATATGTCAGCTGAGGCAGTCTTAGCTAAGTTATTCGCTATCTCATTACCATTTAAACCAACATGTGAGGGGACCCACTGAAAGTGTATAGAGTGATCAGCTGAGAGCCTGGCAATAAGGTCTAAGATATTCATGCTGTCTTGTCCCCCCACTTTCGTCCAATGAGAAAGGTGCTGTATAGAGGCACGACTATCCGTTAAAATCCAAATGTCTCCGAAAACAATTTCAGAGGACGTGTCGAAATATTGAGGTCTCTTATAGATTGCAATAAGTTCGGATCTGAATACAGAACAGTTGACAGGATTACTAAACAAAATATCAGTAGTTCCTTCAGGAGTCTCAATGTGCACGCCTCAAAACTTCTATAACACATCAAAAAGGACATCCAATCCAAACGAATTTTTTGAACTCTGCTCCTGAAAAAATGCCGTATATATAAATATATAGATACCGAAGAAGACACTCTACAATTAAGACAGTATAACCACTTACGATTTATTTTTGTATTCTTCGAACAGGTTCAAATAATGAAAAAGCGCAGATATGTGTTTTATAAAAAGTATATTGTTTCCAAAAGTGTGACATAAATACTGCTAGAGTCATATTAGAAATGCAGTCAGTCTAGAAAAATTTCTTATCTAGATAAAAATAAATAAATAAATAAAATATTTCATGTTCATATGTATAGAATTTTACACTGTGATCAAGAAATAACAGGAGAAGTTCGGAGTTTTGTAGAATATTATGTACTGGACGAAATATAACAAAATTTGGCCATCACACATATAAAGCATGCAGTTTCGATTTGTCAAGAAAAAAATAGTACCTAAAAACGGCAATAGGGAAAATTCTGGAGCTGCGATCAAAAACTTCATTATGTAATTTGCATATGGGTATTTCGTGATACGATATCGAGAATAAAAGGAAGCATTGCGGGAATTTAAGTCATTCTTTAAGAATTTACTCGTCGATGGCTTTGTCACTATATAAACATGCCTTATGAGTTCACTGCTTCTTTTATCATCGACCCATAGTTTTACGAAGAAGTTGGTAGAAATGAACTAGTGACTTTTTCTGTCATACCGATGCTCAAGAACTTTGTGATACCTCAACTGCAGCAAGGAAATTGTATCGATTCTACCATTTTAATGCAAGATAGTGTGCCACCGCACATCGGAAGTCGGGTGAAGGGGTGTCAACAATTCGCAGACTCTAGAATAATTAGTCTTGCATTTCCCATAAATTGGCCTCCGAGGTCCTCTGCTCTGAATCCTTGCGATTTCTGGTTATAGGGCTATTTGAAAGGCGCTGTGTATTAAGGACATGTTCCTGACATTCCTACTTTAAAAGATCAAATAACGTTACATGCAAGACGAATAAATGCCCATATGCCGCGAAACCTCGTGTACCGCTTGCAATTATTGAAACATTAAGCTCGTGGTCACCTTGAGTCAAATTAGTAACTTGCTATAATAAACATTTTTAATTGGTATTTATTGTGTTGCTATATACTGTTTCCATTGGCAGTTATGTATTCTTTTTTCACACATTATGCGCTTGCAGCGCCAGAATTCCTCCTATCCGCGTTTTTTGGTACTATTTTTTGAAAAATCGAAACCGCATACTTTAAAGTGTATGGTATCCAAATTTTGTTATATATCGTTATATAACATGTTACAAGGCTTCAAACAACTCTTGTTATTTCTTGATCATCCTGTATACTTTAAATGACATTATTTGCATTAAATAAAAAACAAATATGTTAATCTTCTTAGTTTCTTTGTTTAAACTGAAATAGAAGATAGGTTTTATTGTTGCTTGGCAGAAACATATCATCAGTTCCGTAAACGCACATAATGAAAAAGGAGAGTGTTACGTAGTTTTATAAAAGACTGCACGCATATTAAATAAAAAACAAAGAAGTGCCTCTTCATTATTCCTAGCCTTACCATTATAAGAATCGAATTAGATTTAACGTGTTTCATATTTTCACGCAAAACAGGTATTAGTTGAAAGTAGGTTTCAAACCTGGAAAGTCTTATCCTGCTTTTAGTAAACTGCGTCGACCGTGGGGAATAGAAGAAAACCTGGAGTGCCTTACGTCCGGTCTTTCATTTTGTTGTCATTTTTAACTTCTCATTCGCAATGTTGAAAGACTTTGCTATGTATAATAATTTTATTAACTCAGATCATAATAGAACACCACCTGAAGGCCAACCACAAAAAGTCGCAATATGTTCAACTCTAAGCTTCATTAACAGAACAATTTGCCTTATAAAAATAAGTTTTTCATTGTTTTTTTTCCCAAAGTAACGTTTTAAAAATCTCTCTCTTTCACCCTCGAAGGCAACTGAAAAGATTCAATAACAGATCTTGTAGTTTTTCTACTGTATTTTAGCATCGCATGGTGTTATGGGTAAAAAGATGTTTTATTATAAGGTTATTACTTTTAAAAACGATTGTTATAACAAGATGAATTTATAGTTAAAGGTGATTTAATATTGTAGTTACTTTATAAGATTGCTTATCGATTGTTTATAAGTAAAATATCTAGAAATCTATATTGAACTCTTGTATAAACCAAGAAAGAAATTGCGACTCATTCTCATAGATAAATTGTTCAATTTTATGAAGAAGATAAATTTTGTATCTTCACAGCTTTTGAAATTTTGTGTTTGTAACAACGAATGAAGACATTTATTAATTATAAATAAGTAGTGAAGGTGCAATTAAAAAAAGAAATATCTCAATAGCGGACATATTTGAACTAAAATAACTTCGTCCGATCAGATCTGCAAGCCTTATATAATGAGATTCCCAATTACACATAATATTAATTCCTAATTACACATAACTTGTATGAGAGCCTAATTTATAGTGTTGAATAAATTTTAAAAAAATGGAAAGATTTAATTTTAAGTGACTTTTCACACTTTTTCTTTCAAATAAACTAATACCATGCTAAGTGCTTAGGTCGATAAGATCTGGTCTGGTGATAAGATCTCGGTTTGGAAATCGGAGGGCTTCAGGCTCGAGACCCGATTCCACCGAAGAACTATCGTGGAAGCGGGTCTGTTGTTCGATAAATCAGTCGGGACCAAACGTCTTCCCAATGGAGCAGTGCGGAAGTTTGGAGAAAGGATCGCCTGCTCAGGTGTCGTCCTCGTCATCTGACTGCGGTTCAGAATTACGGGGTTTGTCCCAAAATAGTCCTAGTGAGGTTTTTAAGCGGGAAATTAATGTAACTAACTATAACCGAGAGCTAAGTGGTTGTTTATGTTGAGCAGCAAATAAAACTTATTTAAATAAATAAGCAATTTCAACTCTCAGTAATTGTATAAATAAATAAACTTCTAAAATAATACTATTCATTTACTTTTAATGCATTTTACACAGAAAATCCGAAAACTAAGGAGATACATTTCGAGGAAGATTTTCTGATTTATTATTTGAGAGGCACTAAGCACACGATCCAAAAAACAGCTAACCAGCTACAGAATTACGTTGATTTCAGGACGAAGCACAATCATTTATTTCAAGCTATTTCAGAAGAGTATTTTCTCACAAAACGTTTAATTGGATCGTGTGTCGTCTTACTTGACAAATGTCCAGATGGATGCGTGGTTTTTTGTATTCGACTTGGTAAGTAAATTTTCGCTTGAACTTTCATAGCTCTGAATGTTGAAATGGTGATGTTTTTAAAGGCCGATAAAATTATTTCTAAACTGCAGAATGTGAAAACAAGCACAGACAGAAAGAAACGATCTGTTAGTTTATAATTACCAAACTTGACACGAAGTGTTTTCTTGAGAATAGATTCTTGCTAAATAAGAGTTTCATAAATTTTCAATTAGATTTAGCAATTTATAGATTTGTTTTTCTTTTCTTCAGTCATTTAGATTCATGTTAATGAACATAAGCTATTTTTGGTCTACATTAAAACTCAAAAAATAACTATTTCACTGATTAACAAGCTTATTTCTCAACATCTTTTTCTCATTCCTTATATTCTTTAATTAAAAAAGATGGAATTTATTATCTCTATCTATACTTATAAATAAAGCTCAATGTGTGTGTGTGTGTGTTGGCGCTCTACAGGCCAGGTCATTTGACCTACAGCTACCAAATTTGGTACATGTATACCTTAGAGGTCGGGAATGTATACGTGAGGTCCCTTTTTTGAATTTTTAATTAGAATTTTAATTATTAATTAAAAACTAACTTTCCCGCCAAAAAAATCTTCCATTTTTATCACCGCAAATGAGTAAGGCTTCAGTTTTTTTCCCCAACAGTAATGAGGCTAGAGTTAACATTTTTCGGCCGATTATTTCAAACGATTCTGTTTATTTTCTTAATGTTTTATGCATTTAAAATTACATATTGTTAATTAATCCATCTTTCAGATTCATTCTGAAGTACTTTTGAATTAAAATAACACAGAATAAAGGAAATTAAAAATGTCTAATCTGCATAGCATTACCCCAACTGGCGTAGAAAAATTCACGCATTTGCATTACCGTACCTGGCGTTGAAAATTCAACGCATGCGCATTTTGTTGTGATTGTTGACATGACAACCATTATCAAGGGATGATTTAAATTATTTTTAGGTAAGTTATATGCTTTTGTAATTCAATTGTATTTATGTTAATTATATATTTTTTGTATATGTTTATAGTTTTAAGTACATCGTTTTTTAAGTAACTTTTTTTAAACCTGTTTTCAATGATTTAAATTATTTTTAGGTTAGTTGCATGCTTTTGTAATTAAACTGTATTTATGTTAGTTATATATATTTTTTGTATATGCTTATAGTTTTAAGTACATCGTTTTTTAAGTAGTTTTTTTAAACCTGTTTTCGACCGATTATTTTAAACGATTCATTTTATTTTCTTAGTGTTTGATGCATTTAAAATTAAACATTGTTAATTAATCGATCTGTTTATAATGAATCTGAGAAAATTTTGTTGACAAATTCTTGATTTATTACATAAATTAAGAAAGATATTCTTTAGTCTCCATAAAGTTTAAACTCTCAGTGACTCTGTTATCAGTAATCATATTATAAAAAATGCTTTGTTTCAGTAAAAAATATTATTATATTAATTGCAGATTAATTTTTTCCACTTTAATTTAAAGCATAAATTCTACGAGAGGTAACAGAAAATTAGAGAGATACATATTACGTTATGACTGAAGGCCTTTATAATATTATGAGTGAATTATATGACTATCAAAATTTGAAGTTTTAATATATTTTGATGAAGAATCTATTAAAGTTGGAATTGCGTAAAATATTTAATTATTAAAATTTAAACGAACATTAAGATTGGCGAACCGGTTGGTCGCCAAAGGCAGCTAGTATTGAATAAACTTTACAATACGCTTCAAAACGTCACGAAAGTTCTAGACGTAGCATATCTGACTGTTTTGTTATGACACTTAGTTTTCCTTTTCATCAACGTACAAGATCTTCCATACTACGATATTCGTAATGTTTTTTGTTTGTTTTTTTCCATTTGCCTTTATCTCATAGTTATCAAGCATTTCTTCTTTTTGTTAAGGGAGTTTTCAGAAAATTTAAACTGGGAGAATTCGAATAGTTATATATCTCTTATTTACTATGGAAATATTTATAAAAATTTTAAATAAGAATTCATAAATGTTTTTTTTTACTTAAAAATATTAAATTAATAAAAAAAATGAGAAGCCATGAAATTAAAATTATCATTTCATTTTTTTTAAATTGATACATACAGAAAACTATAAAAGGAATTTTCTTTGAATTATTCAAAAAGGGCAATATATGAATATTTATAATGGTTGAGAAAAACTATATTTTTAATTTTGTTTATTTTTGTTATTTTTATTGTATATCTTTGTTATTTTATTTTAATTTTGTTTATCATTTGTTTATCTCTGCACTTTAAAAATGTGTACAGAAGCTGGCATCTTCTAAAGTTGAACGAAAAGAAGATCTCGTGAGAATAAGATGCTTTGGAAATATAGACGATAAGAAACGAAAATGCAGAGAAATCTCTATAAAACAATGTCATCTCCTCGACTTAAGGTCAAAGATGAGATCAATATCGCAAACTTTTGTCTGTGCAGGGCATGCCATTAACATTTCTTGCAAAAGGGGCTCCTTTCCCCCCTTTATCTTATGTTAGCTATGAGTTGTTGACTTGTGAGTCAGTTAGTCAAAGAAAAGAAAAGATGAGTCACGAAGATCTGCAAACTAGTTTGAAATGAAATTCTAAGATAAATGTTCTGAAATTTAGAGGAAAGTTCATTATAATTATAATGTATTCGAGTGCACTATCTTTGTACATTAAATAAATAAAACCCAATTGCTCATTTATTTCCTAAAAAAAGAGCATTTAGATCATACGGCGGCTAGTTTATAATAAAGTTTATAATCCAATGCTAGTTTATAATCCAAAGGCGGCTAGTTTATAATAAAGATGAATGTGTATGCGTGTGTTGTATCACTACAGGCATTTTTTTTCATTTAAAAGTCGAAGTATGAAGAATATTTCACTGAATATGATTCTTTAGAACCAAAGAACTAGTTAAAAGTTAGATTTCATAAATACTGAAATTCAAATTGACTGAAACAAAATGAAATATTGTTGTTTACGTTGTTTAAAAGTTTTTGAAAATAAAACTTAAAGCTGAAATGTTTGATGAACCGGAGAAATTGCTGTTAAATTATTCTTTGAGACATTGTATAAAAAATAATAACAAAGAATAGAGCGCATTAGACAAAAATGCTAAACGATTCAGTTTTCTGTAAAATTACTTTAAAAAAATATGTTTAGCTTCAGCAAAAAGTGTTTGTATTTTTTGAAATTTAATAACACCCGTTTTAACTTCATGCTCAAATTTTAAGGTAGCCCACAGAAAATTCATCTCAGTTTGGTAGATAATAAATGGTGCCCCAAAATTACCGCAAGATTGGAATTTTCTACCATGCATGCAGTAAAGTCTTGACAACCCTCTTAAAAAGACCATCTGACAGCTTTTGGGTGAATAAAAATGAAGCGTTACACATACAGAACAACGTGCTAACGCAAGATTTGAATAAAATATGAAACATAGTTATTTTCTTTAAATTGTTATATTTTTATTGCTTTGTAAAATACACAGGATAGGGCTCTGTATGGAATAATACATAAGGCAAATGCCACCACGGCTTTACTGGCACATACGCACTTTTTACGACAAAATTTTCCATGACATTTTGCATAAATGTGGCTGCATTTCTTTGATTCAGGTTTGGATTTCCTAATTCAACGCACGCGTGTTTGTGGGCTTGTTGGCACACACCCTTGACTTCAAATAACTATATAAAAAGAAATCCAATGGAGTTAAATCTCACGATTTAGGGGCCCAATTCTCAAATTTTCGAAATGTGGCCTCCAAACTTCCATCTTTTAAAAATATTGTTCAACAATGAAAACTCGTTGTTCTATCACGTTAAGCTCTATTTTTACTGAGCTTAAATTATCAGCTGTCAAATGGTTTTTTTGTTAATAGGGTAGCCACCTCTTTACTGCACAAATGGTGTCAAATTAAAAATTGTGCTTTAATTATTGGATACTATTTACAATGAATGGAACGGTGCAACGCTTCTATAATATTATAATTTCCAAATTTCCAAGACTACCAAAATTTAAAATATTATATCGAATAAGCTATTAAGAGACCAGTTACATTAAATATATATTGGAGAGCATTATTCCGGATAAGATAAGATAAAGATATAGTAATTAATAAAAGAGGACTGGTTATTTCAGGATAAACAAATTTCAAATGCCTATATTTTAATTCCATATTTTTCTGTTGGCTCTATCTTTACCATGAAAGAAAGGATCACTGGGAAAACGTATAGAAAAAAATTTGTTGACCAGGTCCATTCTGTGTCGCAAACTTGGTTTCCTGCAGGAGATGGAATTTTTCAAAATAATAATGCTTCTATTCGTGCCTAACTAGGCGCATTATTTTGATATTTGGAATACATGTTGTGCAATTGCAGTTTGATGAAAACGGGGATGAAGTGAAACATCTACCCAGGTCCTCACGGTCTCCCCGGCCTCAATATAATTTAACCCTTATGGCCTGTTTTAAAGCATTCAATCCAGAATCAATATGCCCTGCCGGCATCTCGACGGCAGCTTCCACAATATCTCCCATGAAGAATGATACAATTATTCCTTTAAGCACTATTCCACACTTGTATGAATCGATTTCAATCGAATCCAGCTAAATTACATGCCAAAGATGGTCTTTCGCCTTATTAATAAGGATTTTTATATTAGTCTGTGCTGTTTCCATTAATTTAAACCATATACATATAGCTATGGTAAATACATATAGTAAATTAATATATATATAGTAAATTAATAAAAAGGCAATTGTAAAGTTTTTTTTAAAAATTTTATATATTTTAGATTTAGGAACAAATATTTTGTCTTACAAAAGAATAGAAGGAAAAAATTTTGACATATTAAAAGTTCCACAAATTTTTCTTTTGTCTAGTAATTTCCTTCCTTGTTTTAACAGGATAATTTTCATGACATCCAGATGTATTCAAAGTTGCTTTGATTCGTATATGACCGTATAGCCATTTTAAAACTCTCAAAATATATGTGAAAAATTTTTGTTCATTTTCTTCAAAATTCCAGCTGCATTCTTTGAAAATAACAAATTTTTAAACAGGAAAGTGGAATCCAAGAGAAATCCCATTAGATGACTTCATAAAATTGTACCTGCTGACAAGTTTGCAAATTTTACGTGATCCATTGGCACAAATTAATGGATTCAAAACCATTTTTGACATGAAATATACCAATATTCATCATCTTCGACACGCTACTTTACATAATTTGTACATTCTGTATCACCTACCTCTGGTAAGTTATATTTGTACATTGTTAAATTACAAATTTATTTAATAAAAGCAGGTAATAAATATGTAGGTTGTTTGTGGTCGTCTTAACATATAAAGGATGAGATGGCCAACTGATGATAAAATGACTATATTCTGGTATTTAGTTACATTAATGGATGATGGACGGAACAGGAACAATACAAACACTGAAGTAAACAAAGGTATTAAGGTATTATTTTACGTCGTCTTCTTTCAAGCTGTAGAACGTTACGGCTATCGTCTACAGTGGCATCGTCAAAACACGTCTTCTTTCTAGCTATGCAACGAACGTCTTCCGTTGCTAAACGTCTTTCACCGCGTCCCACTCTCAACTGGCAGCTACAGTACTTTTGCTACAGTACTTGCTAGAGGCGCTGGTTTTGGCGCGCTGTCATGACGGCACCACGTTCTCGGCCGTCCTGGTCTCGGCTGGTCCTCCAGACGACACTGAAACAATAAAAAAAACAAAGAAACAGAAAAAAATCGAAAATTGACAAAAACAAATGTTTTGGAATTTGGTGTCATCATTCTGCTGGACTTCGTGGGCAGCAATGATCAGCAACACCAGGTTTTCAGAAATTCTGTACACGTTGTAGTAGTATTAGGTCCTTCATGACTCCCTTCTCTGGTGACGTCATACGTGTTTCCGCCTTTGGCCTTGTAGATCCGGTAGGGTCCCAGATATTTTGGTTTCAACTTCAAGCCTGGTCCAAACTGGGTTCGCTTTATGGCGACAAGATCTCCTGTTCTATAAGATTGTTTCGGCTCTCTTCTTCTTAAGTTATATGTCTTCCGATTTTCGTCCTGGATTTTGAAGATCTGTTGCTTTGCATGTTTTCTCAATTCTTCTCTTTGAACTTCAAAATGGGCTTGAAATTCAGCCTCGACCATTTCTTTAAGCTTATCAAGTCCTCCAATATTCATCTTAGTGCCAAAAAGTAATTCAAAAGGTGTAGTATCGATGCTTCGTTGATAGGTGGAATTTATTGTTTGCTGCAGTTCGTTGGTGAACTTATACCACTTTGCAGGATCTTCTAGTGATAACTTAGAGAGAACAGATATGATCGTCTGATTTATGCGTTCGACTTGCCCATTTGCTCTCGGCAAACCAGTAGTAATTAAATGATGTTTTATCTTTTCTTTCGCACAATATTCGGCAAAATTCGTCAGAGCTAAAAGCTGTTCCTCTATCTGAGATTATTTGAGCTGAACTTCCAAACGCAGACTTCTGAATTTCTAACTTTGATATCACTTCTGCAGATGTTGTACTTTTCGTAGGATATATCCACACAAATTTTGTAAAGGCGTCAATGATTGCCAAAACATGCTTATAATTTTTATGAGTACTTTGCAACGGTCCTAGATGATCAATGTGATATGTGTGTAATGGCGTATCTTCTTTATGCAATGGATGTAGCAATCCTTCCTTCTTTCCTCTTTTGTGATTCACCAGAATGCAATGCACACAATTGGATATAATACTCTCAGCTTTCTGCCTCAGTTTGGGAATGAAAAAATAATCTTGAATATACTTCTCAGTATATTTAATTCCAGTATGGCCCCTCTCATGCGCATTCCTTATAATTTCCGTCTGCATGATATCGGGCACAACTACCAATTCTTTACCCTCAACAAATTTGTATAGTATTCCATTTCTATCACAGTAATCTTCATAGTTAGCGACTTTCAGTAATTCTTTAATTGCTTTGATTGCATCGTCATTGTCTTGCGCAGTCTTCAACCTTGGTAAGATGTTATCAAATGAGATACAACATACGTTTATGGGAGATCTACTTAAAGCATCAACGTGAGCCATACGGGTACCTGAACGATGTTCAATAGTGTAATCAAATTCCTGTAGGAGCAAGGCCCAACGAGCTACGCGAGTTGACAAATCTTTCTTCTGCATTGTTTTCTCTAACGCGGAACAGTCAGTAATGATTTTAAATCGAATTCCTAATAAATATACTCGAAATTTTTTAATGGCTGTTATGACGGCAAGTGCTTCCAGTTCATAACTGCAGTATTTTTTCTCAGCATCTGTAGTTTTCTTACTCATGTAATAGGTAGGGTGAAAATATTGATCGTTAGGAGATTTTTGCATTAGGATAGCACCATAACCTTCTAAACTGGCATCAGTATGCAGTTCTGTTTCATAATTTGGGTTGTATATTCTTAATACAGGTTTCTCAGCTAACAATGATTTAAGTTGATTAAAAGAACTCATTTCCTTTTCGCCGAATTTAAATTTACAGTCGTTTTTCAACAGATCACTTAATGGTCTAGCAACAATAGAATAATTTGGAATGAATTTTCGAAAGTAGCCTGTAAGTCCTAGAAAACTTTGAACTTGCTTTAAATTGGTTGGCTCTGGAAAATTAAGTACAGCTTTTGTTTTTAGGGTAGAAGGGAAAATTTTACCTTCTTCAACGACATGGCCTAAAAATTCAGTTCGCTTCTTCAAAAAATGTGATTTCTTAAAGTTAATCTCTAATCCATATTCACTGGCAATACTTAGAACTCGCTTGACACGTTCGATTCCTTCTTCGTATGAGGAAGACAAAATTATGATGTCATCCATATAGGGCAGCATAACACCATCATTGATCAAAGGTCGAAAAATAGTGTTAATATATCTCTGAAACACAGCTGGGGAATTGCAAAGTCCAAACGGAACCTTAAGAAATTGATATTGACCTTCACTTGTGACGAATGATGTAAATTTTCTACTATCTTTATTAACATCAACATGAAAGAAAGCATTTTTGAGATCGATAGTACTAAACAAACGTGATCCTTGTAATCTGTCTAAAATATCTTCGATTAATGGAAGGGGAAATCTGTCCTTCACAATTACTTTGTTTAATCTTCTATAGTCGATGCAAACACGGGGAGTTCCATCTTTCTTTCTAACAATTACAACTGGGCTACTGTACTCTGAAGAACTAGGTTCAACAATTCCGTTTTCTAACCATTCATCTACCAGAGCACGGACAATTTCTTTTTCTGAAAACGGTAATCTACGGGGTTGATGAAATATAGGTTCATTACTTTTTACCAAAATATTTAGTTCAACACTTGTCGTTTTAGTTTTATGCGGTTTATAATTTGAAACTAATTGTACTACTTCATCTTTAACAATGTTAGGAACGTCAGGTTCAATGTTCAATTCAAATTCGTTACAGTTTACATCAATTGATAGGACGGATAATGTATCGCTTTCTTCTATACGCTGAAATTTATTTTTAATCGTAATTCCGTCTTCATTTATTAGTGTTTCACCTTGCATTAGCACATTAAGTCCAACAATAACATCATAAGACATAACATCATTTTCAACAACACATACATCAGCATTACACTTGAAATCATCAATTTGAATGTTACCTTTAAAATAACCTAATGGATTTACTTTGCATTTACCAAATCCACTTAAAGTAGAGTTCAATGGAGACAATGTTTCTATGTTTAGTTTATCAAACACTGATTTACGAAGTAATGTCGCTTGGCTTCCTGTATCGATAAGTGGGTTAACATTCACATTATTAATCGTTACCTTATTGTTAAGTTTTTGTTTGAAGTTAACATTTAAATTTGCAACTTCTGGTTTCGGATTTGCTTTTGGGCACTCAGCAGCTTTATGACCAAATTCTCCGCACCCAAAACATTTTAATTCCTTGTCCTTATGAACACAAAATCTTGATAAATGAGTTGAATCCCCACAGTTATAACAGACTTTATTCTTATGATTTCCAAAATCATTATACTTCATTCTTTCAGCACCACTACTAAATTTAACTTTGCTTTCGTTTCTACCATGAAATCGCTCATTATACTCATGCTTTTGTTTTATTCTATCCGAAGAATTAAATCTATAATTAGAATCATATTTTGGTTTTGTTTTATCAAAAACAATGGTATTTTTACTTTTAACAGAATCACTCTTTATTATTTCATAAACCTTAAGTTTTTCTTTAAATTTAGATAAACTTTTACAACCATATAAAACAGTTTTGTTTTCATGCCTATCATTAATACCTTTAATTACATAATGCATTAAAGCAGAATCTTCAATTTTACCCGAACTGCTAATTTCTTTCATTTTCAAAAAGTATTCTAAAGCAGATTCAGAATCCTTCATTTTTCTTTTACTTAACATCTCATGCAAATTAGCTGAATTTATCTCAAAAGAAAATTCATCAAGCAAGGCTTGTTTCAGTTTTAACCACGAATTTAAATCTGGTTCTGTGCGAACAAACAATTCCGCCGTTCCTCCAAGAGAACGCTTAGCAAAAACAAATTTTTGTAACTCCGACAAACCAAACAATTCAGAAATATTTTTAAAATTATCTACCCACACAGTTACATTTTCATGTGGTTCTGCTTTAAATTTGTTTATAGTACTTTCAATGTCAGCATAATTTATACCAGAATTAAAAATAACAGGATTTCTATCAACGTTACTACCACTTCAAAAATTACTAATACATTCAACATCATAACTCTTATTTTTATTACTTGGAACAGATGTATAATTTTTTCTTATATCAGCACATCTGTGATCAGCACATTGCATGGAAGAATCGTTTATTTTTTCATTTCCTGTTTCGAGCTGAATATTATTATTTTTATTCAATGAATTCGCATCCGTCAAATTTTGTTCGGTGTCTGACTCATCAGACGAAGCGTTAGAACATTCTTTTGCAAAAGTATCAAGGTCACAGAGCAGAGAAAGAATTCTTTTTGAAATCTCTTCTTTCGAACCATCAAATGAAATATTGAGCAAATTACAAACTGTAATAAGTTCATTCAAAGAAAATGCATCGTTAATGTTTTCCAGCTTCTTCTTAAACTCCTCGCTGTCTATCTCTAATACGAATCCGCTGAAATCTCTCAATCGCTTTCGATTTCCTCGATCGCCGTCAATCCCAAACAACAATTTATGGAGTATTTTTATTTTTTCTGCGCGGCAATTCTTCAATGCAATGTTTACTACTTTAATATCATTCAAAATCATTTTGAACAAAATAAAGAAATCAGTACATACCCCTTTTTTCTTTCTTAAAATAATATCGTCGTCGTCCGTCTAAGATCCGTCTGATCTTGTATAACAATAGTCAGTCACTGTCCACTATTTTGACTTTTTGGGCATCTTTATCCCACTTCTGAATAATGTAGGTTGTTTGTGGTCGTCTTAACATATAAAGGATGAGATGGCCAACTGATGATAAAATGACTATATTCTGGTATTTAGTTACATTAATGGATGATGGACGGAACAGGAACAATACAAACACTGAAGTAAACAAAGGTATTAAGGTATTATTTTACGTCGTCTTCTTTCAAGCTGTAGAACGTTACGGCTATCGTCTACAGTGGCATCGTCAAAACACGTCTTCTTTCTAGCTATGCAACGAACGTCTTCCGTTGCTAAACGTCTTTCACCGCGTCCCACTCTCAACTGGCAGCTACAGTACTTTTGCCGCTAGAGGCGCTGGTTTTGGCGCGCTGTTATGACGGCACCACAAATATATATTTTTAATGAATTTAATGAATGATTGTAGATGGAACAGCATATCATGCATCATCAATAGATAGAGGAGCGATCAAAGTCCTTTCTCTATTTTACTTTCTCATATACGAAAAAAATTCGAACTCGAAATTTCGAATATATATATATATATATACACACATTGTTACTGACGGTGTTCCGTGACAAGCTTTACGACGAAACCATCAGCCCGAGACATACACAATACATACACACAGCAGCACACTTAAAACAAGCAGCAACTCACAAATAGTAAACGATAGCAAACAACCACAACAGCACACAAAGCGGCCAGACAGAACTTAGCAGGAGAAGGGAATATACGCAACCATCCACTAAGATCTCTCCAAAAGCCTCCAATTCTCCATTATCTCCTTCGCTTAAACTGTACCTAACAGCCGACTCACTATTATACGACTGGCCATTCCACATACAGTTTGATGCTGCTTCAATACCTGTCTCCATAACTTGGCGCACAGTCCACTATTGCTAGAGTTCTAGTCAACGCTTGCGCTTCGCTAGACTGATCCAGTTAATTCGTCGTTGATTTACTATACGACTGTCTTCAGCTTGGAATGTCGGTCTTTTAGTTTCCAGAACAGGGCAGAGAAGGTTCTTGAACAATCAAGCATAACTCGAATTTTAATGGTCATATCGCCAAAATTCCAGAAGATTCTGGTATCATCCATTTTGTTGCCAAAGTCAACAAAACCCGGGGGCCATCGATCCGGCATCCGATCAGCATCCAATAGAGCTGATCGGACAACAGTTTTTCCTACAATGGAACTAATCTTGCTAGAAAGCAACGTTACAGTTTCGTAGCAATATACATACGTGTGCTCGTGCATGTGTGTGTGTTTAAATTCCTTGATTTCTAATAAAATTCAAACACAGTTTTAAGTTTAATTTTTGAACTATTTCACTTCAGTTTGTAGCCATAATTTCCGGAGAAATAGAAAAAAAATATTTTGCTGTGTGGATGACATTCTGTATAGTTAGAACTATTGGACCGCTTTTGAGAATTTTTGTGTGATATAATTGCGAGGTAAGTCATTAAATATCAAAACTCTATGTTTTCTGTTGGAAAAATATCATAATGGAGCTCTCCAATCCTGTAACAATATCAATTTCGCAAAGTATCATTTCATTTGAAAGCACATGAACGTTTAGATACATCATAAAACAATTTTCTGTCTCCTTTCACTTTCCATCTTCTATTAATATCGAAAAATTACTATTTGACAAAGAGCCTAACTTCAACAACCTGATTGATTTCGCCCAACATTAGAGTATCCTTCTTTTAATCTGCAAGAATAATTTAAAATGCATTTCATTTGTTTTAATAAGATATAGTTCATCAATGTTGCTTGACTGCATTAAAAAAAATAGTTTCAATATCGTAGGCGAATAACTGGTCACCGAAGGCAGCTAGTTTTTATGTATTTTTGTGTACATATTTTACATTTTTTGGCTCTTTTATGAATGCGAAATGAAATCTTGTAATACAATTTTTTTTTCACTTATTTTCCCTAATTCATAAATTTATCCTGATGATACATTTTCTTTATATTTTCAAAATTTTAATGTCTTATATATATTTTATCACTAAGATATCCTCAAGATATTTGGATGGAGCAAAGAACAAAAGATGACATTTTCTGTTCTACAACTACAATTTTTCGTAAATTTGCAATTTATTGCCCATGATATCCAGGCCTTGCACTTTTGGTGCATATAGCGCAGGCATACATAACTGACTGCCATCTGGAAAGCATATATTACTATGAGCAGACCTTTTTCCAAATACTACATCTGTTGGCAAAATCGGAAATTTATTTTATTGCGAGTATGGTGAGTTTGGCATGGAAAATTCTGTACCCTTTTCTACCGGAAAAAATTAAAAAAAGAGTAAGTGCGTTTACAATGTTATAAAAGAAATCGTAATCTCTCTCTTTCTCTCTCTCTCTCTCACTCACACAAACAAGTAGTTTTTCAAAAATTTCTCCTTACTGTTTTCATTATATTATTTTGTCATCAATATATTTGATTGTCACATAGCAATTTATTTATAGTTCTTCCCATATAAAGGGTGTCCCAAAATGAATGCTAGATTTAAATTTGCGGCAATTCGTGAAGAAGCTGATAGTTTAGGGTTAGTAAAAATGGAAGTTACACTATAGAGCAATGTGTTGACGCAAGATTTGAATAAAATATAAAACACAGTTTTTTTCTTAGAGTTTTGTTGAATCATAAAGTACACAGGATAGAGTTATGTACAGAATAACACATAGGGCAATGCCTCTACAGCTTTGCCGGCATTTGCGCATTTTTTTTTGTAGAAAATTTTCACGACCATTTTGCATAATTGTGGCAGCATATCTTTGAAGTTTCTCTAATGCACATGTGCTTGTGGTATTGTTGGAATAGACCTTAGACTTCAAATAACTTCATAAAAAGAAATCCAGTGTTGTTATATCTCAAGATTTATGCGGCCAATTCTCAAATTTTTGAGCTGTGGCCGTCAGACTCCACATGTTGTTCTATCGTGCGACGCTCCATTTTTACTAACCCTAAACTATGAGCTCTCATATGGGTTTTTTAAAATAGGGTTGCTGGCCCTTTAAAGGGTTAACAAACAACATATTCAAACATCGAGACCAAAAAAAAAGTTTCGAGAATCAGATTCTGCTCCGATTTCATTTTAATGCGAGGAACAATTTCTAGGAGGAATGGATCGAAGATACTGCTTAACGTTGAGTGAAATTTTATCTCAGCTTTGTTTTACTTCCTTTCATTGTGATTTGGTTTGTATTATTTCTAGTTCAGTTTAGAATTAAGAGAGGCAGTAATTGTTAAAATGCCCCTCAATTAGGAATGTGGGAAAGGCAGGAATTCCTTTTCCTTTTGTCAGTCCATTAAACGATGAAATATTCAGTTCTTTCACTCTGTAAATGGAATGATTATTGATTAATTAACAATGTCTCTGTTATGCAATAAAATATAAGGTAAATTTTCCTAGATAACGTTCTGTAACATAACAGACTACGTTCCTAAAGAAAGGGACCCAATGGATCCTTTTCTTTAGGAACGTAGACATTATTCGCATGCTCAGTGGAGCTAATCTTTCATTTCTCTTACATTATAATATTTAAATAACGATATGATTAAATTTTATCACGATAATGCTTAAACGCTGCCTTGCTATAAATAAATTGATTAAATATTCGGGCACAGGCTGAAATGTAAAGTTCATTAGTGAGTATGTATTGCTAGTCAAAGGCGAAAGTGGGAAGTCCACTAACCCTCCAATTAGCCCTCTCCCTTTGACTTTGACATAAATTTCGATCAGATAGCACATGCAAGTGTTCAAAATACTCTGCGGCGCATTTCGTCAGTCAACCTGACTATCATGACACTAAAATAAAATCTCCCCAGAACAGTATACTGCTGTTTCGGTAGAAATAACCTTTTAAATGACCATTTTTTAGTGAAGGTATATTAAAATATTCTTGGGATTGAGATTAATACCAGAAAAGTGATTTATTAAATTACTAGTTCTTTCCATGGTTCACCATGTCTTATTCATGAGCGCTGCTAAGGTCGATACTAAATTAATTCACAGGCTAAAACCTTGATATCATCATGGTAAAAAGAAACAACAACAACAACAACAAAAATAACATTTAATAAAGAAGTCGAAATCGATGCCAGTTTCATGGTGCCTTATTACAGAAAATATAGATGACTATTGTAGATATGCAATGTTCTTTTGAATTCTGGGGTCTAATTTCACAATATCGACTATATTTGAAGGAATTCAATCCCTCCTGAAATAATGGAAGATTTCTTTAAAAAAAATAGCAACAATGCCTGTATTAATATAACGACTGCGACCGACAACTTTTGTGGAACAAAACTTACATATGGAATTCACTGCTCTCTCACCAAATACCACAAGAAAGTTGGGTCATAATAATAATAATGTGAATGATGTTCTCTTTCTGTTTGAGCTAGAAACAATTATTTCATTGTGTCTCATTCGGTTTGCCAGTAATTTGCCTATAAAATACATATTGTGAAAAATACGTGTAAAGCAATTAGTGAACTTGATACCATCATGGTAAAAAGAAACAAAAAAAGTAATATTTAATAAAGAGGTCGAAATCGATGCCAGCTTCATGGTGCCTTAATACAGAATATATAGATTATTGTGGATTATTCTTTTGTTCTATTCTATGTTCTTTTGAATTCTGGAGTTTTTATTTCTCAAGGTCTTCTATATTTCAAGGAAATCAATTCCTCACCAAATAATGGATGATTTCTTTTAAAAAAATAGCAGCAATGCCTGCATTAATATAACGATTGCACCTGACAACTTTTGTGGCAACAAAACTTACATATGGAATTCACTGCTCTCACGCCAAATACCGTAAAAAATTGGGTCATATTTTTAATAATGTGAATGATGTTCTCTTTCTGCTTGAGTTATAAACAATTATTTCACTGTCTCTCATTCGGCGTGCCAGCAATTGCCTATAAAATATGTATTGCGAAAAATACGTGTAAAACAATTAGTGAAAAGCAGAAGTAAAGTAAGGAAGATGAAACCATAAAATATGGTACTAATTTATTAATAAAGAGATCATATGCATTGTGTTTTTGCCTGTTATTAATCTAATAAGTTTAGAGGTTCAATAAGTTCTTATATTTTATCGCTTCATTTTTAGAACCCTAATTAATGTTATGTATTCGTTCACATGAACTTATTTTTGTGAGTTTGAAAAGCTCTTTTAGGCAAGCTCCTTTTTTCTAATTTATTTCAACCGAAATTAAAAGAAAGTTTTAAGGAATCTACATCTAACAGTATTCTTTTTTATAAGAAACCTGCTATAACTAAAACTAAGATGTACTTTTCCCACAAAAATGAAATATATTCAGATTTCAGTTTTATTTTATGAGTGTTCAGTTCTTTGCTACCAACGCTCCAAGTTGGCAAGCGCCCATTCTAGGGTTGCTCCTTTTTTGTAACTGCGCGGGTCGTGACCAACCAGAACTGGTTAGAACACAGAACGCGATGCTTACCGTTGGTAGCTGGGTGACTCCATGCCCCTTCTCATAGAAATAAACCGCATTTTTTAGAAGCACCGTTTCATCACTTATAGCTACGCCGCAATTCCTTACTTTATTTTCATTAGTTACACCGCATCATTTAGTTCATTTCCCATTCTCAATTGCGGAGTCATCACCGACCTCCACAACAATGAATTTTGGGCAATTTTAAGAAAAAGGAAGTTTTACTTGAGCTATGTATAATTTATCTATTTAACCTCTTATCGTATTATAAAAAATTGTACGTAGCTAAATTAGCGTGGAGTTGGAAAAAAACATACATACATAGTGTATAGAGTACACCAACCTGACAGCAATGCTACACGAAAGGAAACTATGGACGAAGTTAATAGGACTTCCATATCGAGATATTCGTTAAACCACTCTACAGGGAAAATCGCGTGGTTTACTGCTTCTAAATTAGACTAGTTTTATCTTTCTCGTTAATAAAGAGTTTTTCAATATTTTATTTCGAGTTTTATTAAAAGAAAATTTGAAATGTTAAATTTCCTTTTCTTTCTTTCGTAGATTTTTTTTTGATCCACTTTAAAATTTCAAAATATAATTTTCAGAAAGATCTTATATAATTTAAAATAAAAGAATAGTTTAAAGTATATTTGTATATATTACAATAATACATTCAATTATTTTGGTTACTATGTTTAAACTAAAGTACGTAGTTGATTTTAAAATTAAATAAAAGACAGACGATACAAGCTCAAAACTTTAATATGCTGAGAGGGTTTTGAATTCAGTGTTCGAATTTCCTTTAAATAATTTTCAAAATATTACAGATCAGTTTGAATTTCTTCTTATACATTAAGGATGTTTACTTCTTTTTATTTATTTTATTTTTAGCTTTTTTTTAATTGCCAAAAATTGTTTTCTCTATTAAAATTATATATAGTACACTCCAAAGTTTCCGACCTAATGTGGAAGAGATCGAGGCAGAAAGTCGGATAGGCAGGAGTTTGATGAACTCGTTTCTTTCTAGCCAATACCAGAAAACAAAGTATTTTTAACAATATTCACTGTTTTAATGCGTATTTTCTCATTTCTCATTGAGTATACTAAACCTTCTATTCAGCTCAAGTCACGTAAAATGTGAACGCGGCAGCGGCCCAGTGAATCATAGAAGCAGTTGCCGGTAACTCATGGAGTTCAATTAGAAGGTTTTTGGTAGTTTATATATTGCACTGCACGTTTTGTTTCAAGAATTTATTAGAGAAAAAGTAAGTAAAAGGATATATAATGTTTACATTTTAACATAAAATCTGTAATGCCTAAGTTAACTGGGGGAAACATAAACAAAACATTAACGTAAATCGTAGGCCTCATTCTTTAGAAAATTGACTCAAACTGATTTTATTTTTCACCGATAAATGATTATACAGATATGAAAAGGTAACCCTAGGGTAAGAGTCAAAACTTACAGTTTCTAGGTTTTAAAAAGTTCTTAACAGACGTCCGTCACACACTGACAAAACAATGAACAACGAGGAGATCTATTTTGTATAGGACACGTAGGAGAATCACAGCAGACACTTCCAATGCCTTGGCAATGTTGCCAAAGCAATGCCTTGGATTCCTTATTTAATTCCGATAACAGAAAACTATTCCGGATAGTCCCGAACCGGATATTCGGGAGTGTACTGTATTTATTATTTTACATTACAGAGGAATTCCAAGTTAGTATCTTGATTTAAATGTTTTTCATAATACATTTCCTTGTTCAGCAATCATTTGATTTTATGCACAATTTTTCTCACAAATCTATTTGTTAAATCGAGGATTTACCATATCGTAATTTTTAAAGTGAGCATTTCTCTTTCAGATACATTTCCATTCGGATCCTCGGAAGTTGCTCGAGTATTTCCCTTCCTCTACGCTGCCTGTTCAGTATGGTGGAGATCTCTCACAAATAGATTCTACAGAATTAACTTGGAGATTAAATAAGGAACAGCAAGATAACTCGATGCGTGGACAACCTAATTTTTATTGAATTTGTTTATATTGTACAATTTTTTAATACTGTGTATAATTAAAGCTCTTTGTAACTAGATACTTGTTTAATGGTGACCATAAACTAATTTCTTAACAAATTTTAATTTATAACTGCGTCAGCTATTATTCTGGTCTGTAGTATTGAATTCATTTTGGAAATCATAACTTAAATGTATCTTAAAAAGTTACATTTGTGAGATTTTAAATTCAGAAAAGAATTTTGCCGACCCATATCAATTAGTTTTCTTGCTTTTATCTAACTATAAATTGATTCATATTTAATCAGAAAAATATTTGTAACTAGCTTTTGCTAACTGCTTCATCAACTTTTTTTAATAGAAATTTTATACATTTGCTTGTTTCCAAATACAAAACCATAATTTAATATCTTCGAAATTGAAATGTTAATTAATTTACTATGAGATTTAATTATTTATTCTATATGATATTTGCTATTCAATAGGAAATATAAGAAAAGGAAAAGAAAATTAAAGTTACCAGTTTTACGAGTAAAGTTTATTAAGTTTAACTTAGTAGTAATTAATTTAATTAATTACCACTAACGTTCAGACGGTCTTTAGTCATCAGTACGATATCTTGACAAAGAAATGATTGGAAGACACCAATGTTTGATTAATTATTACATTCTTAAAGAACAATTTCAGGGTTCCATTAATCTGGGTATGTTTGTTATATAGTTGAATTATCAATAAACACCTTGAAGTGACCCTTATACTTTGAATCCATTCTCAGGCTCTTTAAGACATGGTGGAGTCCGAAATAAGATGTCAAGATGAAAGTGGCTTCTCCTCCAGGTTTCAATAATCGATAACATTCTTGAATACTTTTTCTTTCTTGGGAATCTGATGGAGGGCAAGTGTTGAAACGATTTTGTCGATTTTTCCATCATACTGACTATTATCTGTCCTGTAAATTCAAATTAAAAAGTGCATAGCCCAAGACAAAGATGCTAATGATGATTTCAATGTCTTCAACACAATTTAACATAAACAGAATATTTATCTTATATGAACCAAAATTATATACAAATAGTCTTTTGCATTTCTTTAGTTTCCATATTGCGTGTTTATATTCATAGTGCTATATTTTGTATTTCTTCTATTCCAGTTTACGAACTTGGATTTTTTCCCTTTATGCTTCAATCCTATCTTATGTAATGTTTTTTATCATAAATTCATTGGGATAACTAAAAATCTGACTTAATCTTATATATATTATTAAGTAGTTTGTTTACATATTTATTAGTTTTAATTAATAATTAATTGTTAAAGGTTGCTAACAACTGTCTGCTCTATGATTCCATCTTTTTGGCATGACAAAAAGAGCTTTCCCTTTTTTAGTTTGCATAATATCACTTAATTCTATAAATTATTTATTTACTGGCTAAAACTTGCTCTTTAAAATTAACCAAATTAGAAAAATGCAAAAAGAATAAACAAGAAAGAAATGAGGAATCCGACCTGAAGACTTTCTAAAGGGCCAGCCTCAGGCAGGGATTCAAACTAGGGATTTTTTCTGCGAAGGGTCTGACTTTCATCCAAAAATATTGACCCATCGTGACCCGAAAATCCCCAGAAATTGAGGCCTTAGAGATACGCCAGTATCACAAAAATAAAAGACAATAAATTATAGCTTACAAATCCAAGCAAGATCACAATAGAACAAACACAAACTCCAAAAGACTACTCAATCATAAAAAAAAATATCATTAAAACAAAAAAGAAAAGAACATACCGGTAGCAAGTAAAACTTCAAACAACTCTATAAAAAGGCAGCACGCCAAACTGCATTCAACTCTCCCGCGTCCATAGCTGCCCATGCCTATTACCCCAGTAAAAGTGACTCGTCATCCTAAATAATAATTTAAGGGCCTCAGCGCCATATATTTAGTTAGTTAGATGGCGCTATGACCTATTATTTTTAGTTAGATGGCGCATGAACTAGAAGACCTATTTTTTGTTGTGAAAAAAGTTAGAAAAAAGATAATCCCTCTCTTATTCTTTCTATTTGATTCTTTTGCATTTTTTAAAATTTGGTTGAGTTCATCTGTGTTTTAGTGGTAGCAGCATTAGCGCTCTCTAAATACAATGCATCGTTTATTAGTTTGGTTCAGAAAAAAAATATTTTTAATTTAATTTCATAATGATTGCATTTTGTGATTAATTTATCTTTAAAATTAAAGTTTCCAGTGCGCAAGTGATTATTTGTCATTGACCTAAAGAGAGTATTTATCATTTACACAAAGAGATATTATCATTGACACTCATATTTATCCTTTATCTTTAAAATTATATACACAGCTAAAATGGAAAACAACAAGCAATCTTATCAATTTTTGTAATATAATGTATGAAATTTTTTGTAAATGTTTGAAATGATTGCCCATATCGCACAGAATATAAGAGAACTTTATAGAAATGAAAATCCATTTTAGATATGTAATGCTGTCAAAATGAATGGTGAGATTTTTTGAAATTTTTTATAATCCACTTAATAAATGGCATGAATGCAAATAAAAATGTTTAATATTTCCAAAAGATTATCGTAAAGATAAATTTCGCTAAAAACAGTTACTATTATAGGTAATTAAAATTAAATTGAAAATAATTAACTTTTGAGCTTTTGTGTCTTCTTCTAGTAAATTCAATACCATTGTGTGTGGGAAGTATATAATTGAATTTTGCAAGACGTCATGGCTTCAAAAAGCAAACTTGAATGAAAGCTTTTATCAAAATAAATAACCACACTGCTTGAAATAGCAAGTTCCTTCTAAAATTTTTTATTGCCTTATTTTCTGATCCGTCTTTTTTACTCTTGTGTCTCTCTTTAACAGATTGCATTAGCCTTAATTTGTGTGTATAAGAATTAGTAATTTGTGTCTTCCACACAAGATGACGCAATTCTGTTCATTATATTTATTTTCTCCTTTTTACTGTTGTTGTTTTTTATTCTTCTTTCACTTTACAAGCCCTCTGACGAACTGTCAGCGATTTAAGCCGAGTGTGCTGTAGCTTCTGAGGGCAAAGCCTCTGAGTACCAGAGCTCAGAAGTCTGATTTCTAGCTCATATGAAGACGACACACACATTCACTTGCACACCTCTTTTTTCAGGGGGGGGGGGGCTCTTTCTCATCTCACAGATAGAACACAGGGTAGAGAACAACCATGTCCGAACCAGGACTCGAAGCCGGGACGCCCAGATCACGAGGAAGACGTCATTTTTACTTGTTACATGTAAATAAATAGTTTTTCTTCTGCTTTATAAGGTTTTAAAGTTTACATTTTTTCTCTTCTATTGATGCAGCAAAATTTCCTTGAATCGGGGATTGGATTATTAGAAAAGTTTTCAGTCTATGTATACTTCATTGCTTTCGAACAACTTTGCTATGTACCCCACAACATCAGTTATTGTAAACTCTGCCTTCCATCATCTTCTAATTTATTTTTTCATCACATCATTCTTTAACCATTCATACTCATTCCTTTTATTTCTGAGCATATAAACCTTTTCTTTATTAACGAGGAAAATTAAAAATAAGCTATAACAACAGAAGCTGCAGGTGAAGCTGTCGGTAATGGTGTTTTCATCATAATACGAGGTATGAGGTCTCCGCAAAGGTACGAGGGACAAATTCACAATCAAGTAAAGCATAAAAATATAAATAAATCTAATGATCAAAAAAGGAGCAAGATTTTTGTATTGAGGGAATGAATTTTTATTATTTTGCAATTTTGAAATAAATAACTTTTAAATAATTCGACTTTTCTTTATTGAAAATTAGCAGTACCCTCACAGCTTTGCCGTGGCATAACATCCAAGAGAAAAAAGGAGCTTTAAACTTCCCTAAGTGTGGACAATCTTTCTATGATATTCATTAACCGACGTTTCTTTCATCTCCATTTTCAAAATAGGGCAACAAACGAAACGTTTTGGCATTTAATGTGGTTCAGCCAAGGTCAGATTTCCTTTTTTTGGGGCATAATGAGTTTTGAATAGCTGCTTAAAATCAGACGTAAACAAAGAAATGTATCGCCTATGCATACCACAGGTCTTGCTATTTGCACACGCGCAGTGTGAGGTTTTCGCATGCGCGGATAAGTGCAAAGCACAGATGCTGCTGTTTTATGCATGCGCGAATCGCAGTAGGAAAATAATTAAAATTGAAATTATAAAACTCGTTTTTTATTTTGATATGACTTCAATATACCAAAACTTTCTCCAATAAATGCACTGCAAAATTGTACAAATATCTAAAATATCAGTTAAGTATTTCTCGAGTTTTTCTCTTTCAAACATACACACTTTATTTTATACTATATATAGATAACAGAAAATGAGAAATTTAATGATGAAGTTTCCTTATTTAGAGCTTAGTGGTAACAATATAATGCAACCTATTAAAAAAAAAAAGGACTGCCCTTCAATTTTTCATGACCATCAGCGAAACTTTATGTTTGAAGATAGCATCTACTTGAATAATATTGAATTTTCACCTCACTAATTTTTATCAATAAAAATTTATTCTTTGGCAAAGTAGGGAAATCTGAATGACCTGTTGAAATAAGATAGTAATGGCACGAAACAATTTCTTTTTATATCCCCACTCATTAAAAGTAATCGTAGCGATATTCAGACTGCCCAGAGAAATATTTTCTGCTCAAACTTTATGATTAATTAAAATTTTCATTTTTTCAATCCCTCTCTGTCACATACAAAATTTTTCAATAAGTTTCATGAACTTCGAATTCAATAAGAAATAATTCTCTAATTTATTTAATAATATTTCATTTTATATAAATCTCGCATTAGCTGCTCGGGCACAACTATTCACCAGTCATCTATATATTTAAAATAAATGGAGAAATTTAAAGAAATATTCCACCAGTCACAAAAAAAGTGCTATAAATATAATATAAATCTTATATCAAATAATTGATGATCTTTTCTACTCACTGTCCATTCTTGAGAAATATTTCGTAAATATTATTTCGCTATCTGCTTTCTATGGGGAAAAAAACCTTTAATACCGTTCACGAATCACAGCTATTAAATGAAATATCTGATGCACGCATTTGAAACGCTAAGAACGGGTGTAAGACAATGAAATATTGAGCTTTTAATCATTAAAGTTATTCCGTACATCTGGTATCACTCAGACAGAAACAGCTGTGAGGAAAGAAATATTAGCATTTGTAACATTGTCCTGGAGACATTTTCTTCTGACAGGCACAACAATGAATCTCATGTAATATACAGACTTCAGATGAAAAATATCCTTGCTGATTTCAGTTTTCGGTAATGGCATCAGGATCAGGGATAGATTGGTCTTGGTCCTTTGGTGACGGAGCGGATGGTATAAATTCCATGGCCTGTTGGATACAGGTCATGGAATTTTTAAAAACCGACAATACCTTCAGAACGAAAGTCAGCTGGGAGACCTCGGATCACTGCTTTGATTTATTTTCCTTTCCTTCATTTCAAAGTTGTAGATGATGTACGGATTAAGGCGAAGGAATTAAGCTTCTGCTTTATGATAGACGTTTGGAACCTGGAATTGAAGTTTAAAACTTTAAGTTTATTATTTGAAAGCAGGCGCCCTTCAATGTTTGAATTAGTAATATTTTTAAGATCCATGAGAAGTTGAGCCATTTTGAGTGGTTGATTGATATAAATGGAGGAATATACTTTTTACTTGGTTCGTTGGTCCCTTGAGATGAGCTCTTATTTACGTAGGGCCATTTTCATTGGGTGTTAGTGCGTTTTTATTAGTTAGGTTTGGAAATTCTCTTTCGTATTCTTATTTTTCGGAATTAAGGTCCATGGTGAGTTAATCATCAGCAGCGATGGCTGCGCAGGGATTTTCAATTTCGATAGCAAAAGTATTTGGTTTGGGTTTTTTCTTCTGGTTTTTGGCAGCAAGAGACGATTTGCTTCTTTGTCTTTTTTTAAATGTTGGCGTGTCGTACATTTAAGCTACTTGTGAATTCATTGATGTGTCCAGATGTGGTATCTGGACCAAAATTATATTTAGAGGCGAACACTTCATCAAGTCTAGCCACTTCAGCCGTAATAAGATCGACTTTAATGCATTGGGTTGTGATAATTTTAGCCATTGCTTGATTTGATAATATTTTATTGTCCAAGCTATTTATGAAATTGAGGATATGTTTGAGAGCGTTAAGGTTTATTTTACATTGTTCGAGGTTGTCGACATTTTCAATATTATTCAAAATATCAAGGGTATTTTCCATAGAAAGAGAGGAAATATCATCTGAATATCCAGAAAGGGCAGAAGCGTGCAAAACTGATATTGACCATTTGGTGAATATTAGCTTTCTGTAGGATAGCAAAAAATCTGCTGCGTTAACACAGCACACACATACACAAGACAACCAGGAAAAAGTCACCCGGTCAGCACAAGACTCCAAGGGAGCGCATATAAAACTACCGTTCTTTTACAAACGATTAAGTCCAACATATCAGCAAAGCTGAAGCGAACTTAATTCACAGAAATTGTTCGCTCAGTGTAGGATCAAAATTACGTATACACCAAAAATAACTACTTCTCGGAAATTAGAAGCATTGAGTAATTCGAATGATCTAGCATCTAAGCCCTTCTCTCTGCCCGGAATATAAGAACGATGGTCGTAAGAAATACAATTTCTGACATATGAAACCCCAGTGACCTATCAGCTCAATCTATTGAAAGGACATTTCAGATATAGTTATTTGAAGGTATATGATCGAGATTGTGATGAATTAAAATAACAAAGTTCTCATGGTTATCGTTATAGTGAAAAAGTTTCGAACGAAAATTTGTAATTCCAATAAAAATCTCATCCCTCTAACCTTTAATGTTGTTACTGGTTTTTTTTCGAGCCAATTTCCGCCATTAGTCTAACGTTCCAATTCCATTTATGTTATTTGAACGCGACAATCCACTTGCACAGTTAAAAAGTGGGTGTTGCTATTCGAAAATTTCGAAAAATTTCATTGTAACCGTAATTTTGGTAACTGTACGAATTTAAATCATTATAATCTCGAATGCATACCTTCAAAAAACTATATATGAAATTTCCTTTTGATTGGATGAGCATATAGACGTAGGGGCTCATATATCGAGTAAATTTTTATAAAAACCCTGACAATTATTAATTCTTTAGGTTTGTTCATTATCTAATTAGATGACATTTGCCGTTTCCAGAAAATGCTCTATTACTGACTCAGTTAAGAATCCAAAGAATATTCTTAGATGGTTGCGGATTATCTGTGACGTCCATGAGATTCACAGGAACTGACATTAAGGGATTAAATTTATTATTGTGGTTCAAACATTGTCATGCGCGGAGGATGTTGAACTTTAGAGAATTGAAAGGTGATATAGGGTTCACCATTAATGAATTTTCTTGGTGCAAAGTTCGAAATAGGAATTTCCATAACACATACTGTTTAAGCTTCGGCGTTCTGTAGATTTCACGTGTTATTACTTATCAGGAGTTTTCTGTGTTGCTTATATGACTTTATTCAAGAAAAAAAAAGATCAAGACTTTAGTTTTAATAGTTAAGATTTTCTCAGTTAGTACAACTTTTGAATTTTGAAAAATTATTAGCTATAATATAAACAATTAATATCTTTTTTGAGAGAGAGCTGTGCTGAGAGAAAAGTTAAGATAAGTATAAATTTTCGCTTAAGATAGAATGGAAAATTCAAATTTAAAGCATATTTTATTAAAAAGCAAATTTTTTAAAAAAATGTGAAATTTTTTACAGTATTGACCCTTTTTTATTTTACTTTCCTCCTAAACCATTCACACTGAACCTCCGATTTATATTTTAGTTGAACACGCAATTATACAGATTCCGACGATCGTATCAGATACCTCTGATAAGTAGTTAGTTATCTCTGTTTAGTTTTTGCTTATCTCTTCTTATTAAAATTACATCCACCACAATTTCTGGGTATGTAAGGTTCAGTCTTGCCGTGAAAGGAGTTTTTTGAAGCTCTATTTATTTCACAGATGCCGCGGGACTACATTAGCAGGTAAGAAGACTATTTCGGATTTTTTATTTTTAATATTTTATATGTATGTACCATCTTTAATATATATCATCTTTGAGTACTTAGCAAGGACATTCAGAATAACGAATCAGGATCTCTATTAACGAACCAGTGGGAGTAGTCTTCCCAAAACTGTTTCGCATACTCTCTAATAAATGTGTTATCTCAGGGAACGTCTTGCATGGCTTTGGCGTACAATAGTTACGAAATATTTCCCTTTGGCGTGAATTTACTGAATCTATTGTGTTATCCTTGGCGAATGTTCTGGCGATTAATCTCTAGCATGCGGTTAATAGTATCCGAAAATCGAATTTGTGTTTAAGATGCATTTTTCTCAACTGGTTGAAACGAAAATTCGACACGAAATAACATGTACCCTTATAAGGGTACATGTTTGAAACATGTACCCTTATAATCACAAAATGACAAATTAAGTTTGATATATTTAAGTTATCGTGTTTACATGCTTCGGAAAGTACAGCCCTTCAACGTCTATTAGCTCAAAATTCGGTAGGTGTCTAGACTATAGAAGTTAATTCTGCGTTCCGAATTTCACATAATTAGATCTCTTTGTTTTATAGTTATCCTATTAACTTATATTCTAAAAGCTGGATAGACAGAATTCTTAAAGATAACAGAGTACGGTTTAAAGATAGTATTCCAAATTTCATTTTTCTATCTCAAAGCGTTTTGTGTTATCTTTATCACAAACAAACAAACAAAAAAGTGTTTTACGAACTCGGGGAGGTCTTAAACGGCAAGTTTTGTCAAAATCTCGAATTTGATGTCTTTTTCTTTTATTATTACTATATTTTCTCCATTTTACGTATACAAGAATGTAAAAGAGACATTTGCTAATTACTTGCCATATTGACAATGAATGATGTCAAAAACACGTAAACGTGATAGTTCAAAATCGAATGACTTAAATATATCAAATTTGAACAGAGATTTTGTGACTAAATAGGCACCTTTTGACATATTTTGGCTTTAATCGATTGAGAAAAATTATTTATAAAACACAAATTCGGTTTTTGGATACTATTAACCACATGCCAGGTATTAATCGCCAAAAAAAACGAAAAATTCTGTCAAAATGCTAAATCCACATCAAAAGTTAATATTTCGTGACTGTTGCACTCCAATGCCTTGCAATGAATTCTCAGGAATGATACCTTTATGAAAGAGCATGCAAGACCGTCTTCTGGAGACCAATAATATTGTTTTCTATGTTGGCAGTGTAAATTGTCTTAAAAGTAAATGATAAGTATGTATGTCAATGATAAATAATTTCTTGTTCAATAAAAACTTTAATTTTAAAGATCAATACTTCCTTTTGTTTTGATAGGAAGCATTTCATAAAAGTGGCCGACATGAATATGTTAATATCGTTAAAATAGCTGCTGTAGAAGGTTAGCAGTAATAAGAAAAATTCAGTCCTTTCAATCAATCCTCACATTATAGTAAAAATATAGTAAAATCATGGGGAATGACCTTTCCCAAACTTTCTCGCATGCTTTTCAATGAAGGTCTTTAGACAACGTCCTTATAGGGTATTGGCGTGCAATAATCAAGAAATATTAACCATTGGCGTGAATTTAGCATTTTTACGAAATCTATCGTATCCTAGTAGGTGAATTTTTTGGCAATTAATCCTTGGCATGCAGTAAGTTGAATCCCAAAATGGAATTTGTGTTTAAGACTCGTTATTTCCAGCCATTAAAAACAAAAGGTTGGCACAGAACTGCAATGATAGTCACAAAATGACAAGCCAAATTTGATATATTTAAATAATGGGTTTTTAAGCAATTGCAACATGTTGTTGAAAATACAGTTCGGCAGAGGGTCAACGCCTGATCAGATTTCGCTACCAATCTGATAGGCGATTACGTTATAAATGTTAAGTATGTGTACAGAATTTTATCCATCAATCGCTCTTTGTTTTGTAGCTATTATGTTCACTTATATTCGTACACCGAACAGACAGACTTACTCTAATTGAATTTCGTTCAAAATGCGATAGAAATATACGAATATAATATAAAGATTGTGTACTTAATTTCAGCCGTTCTGACTCAAAACGTTTTTGAGTTGTCTTCGTTACGACAGACAAGCAGACATTTTCCAAACACGTGTTTTTCGAATTCTGAGAGGTCTAAAACGTACAGATTCGTCAAAATTTAGAGTTCGAATATTTTGACGATTACAATAATTTACGAAGCATAGAGAAAGTAAATTTAGTTACTCTGTTATAAGTAAAAGTTACAAAATGATAATGAAGCATTCCGAAGCAATAATGAAGTATTTCTTAACTATACTTAAAAGTAGCGAAATTGTTGAGTTCGATGTGGAAATTGGCGATTTTTTTTTGGTTGAAACTAAAGGCTGTAACAAAGCTTTATTTCATATATCTCTCAAAATGAAGAAAAGGATGGATAACCAAAGAAATATCGTAGCATTCATATAGAGCAAAAATTTTCCTAATACATATAATGCTTGGATAAAATGATGAGATTTCTCTTCTTAGAGAATGTACCATGAAGTTGTATGTTTTCAATTTTTCTCAGCAAAGTAGGATGGAGGGGGGATTGGCAACCCTTAGTGATTTATGTATGGGATCATAAGATTTCAGTTCAAATAAAACTTTCCGAAATCAGCATAGTGATTGGGAATGGGGAACTCTGTTGTTTTGTTTTAGATTACTTATATTAACGTCCAGTTTTAAAGCCCCACTAAACAATTTTGGGACTCCATTGAGAGGACCGTTGGCCCCGAAGGATTTAATTTGCAGCAGACACACTTGTACATCGGTTCTTCGGTGAAATCGGGTAAGGAACCTGGGACCCTCCGCTTCAGAAACCGGCACCACGGAATCCATCACCTGGTTTTTCTATTGAGAATGCACAGTGAAGTATTGTTTATTCAATCTGTCTTGAAGATGACGAGTAGGGGAAAGCAGTTGACCGTTGATGAAAATCTAAAGTTTGAGGTAACACGTGAGACAAAAATCTGATAAATTGATCAGCGATGGATGCTGTGTGATTGGTACATTGATTTTACTATTATAAATAGCAATTTAGTACTTATTAGGAGAAAATAATTTTTTATCTCTTTCTTTGTCTTCGCTCTTGAGGAAGCAGGAACGCAATATTAGTTACAAATTCACTTTCATTTTATTTGTCACACCAGTACAGTTTATTTTAATCCAGGGTAATAGGGGGTTTGGTTTAACCTTTTAATTATTATACTTTTCAAAATATTAATTAGACCTACCTTCCGTTTAGGAAATGTGTTGCCATACTTGTTCAATTAAACATCTAAAGAATATCTGAAGTATTTGTGGATAATTTTATGGAATTTTAGCATAGTTAAAAGATCTAATTTTAGCTTGTAAGTATGAGAAACGATAATTCGATGCCGTGTGAGGCTCAGAGACAATGCCTAAAAGATAATTTAAATTTTTTATAGTTTTATTTAATAGATGTTTTTTTTTTGTTATTAAACAACCTGTTTTGTTGCCACAGCTCAATGATTTCTATAATAATTTAATAGTATGAACTTAGTAATAATATTCATAATTTAAAGTAAAATACCTAAATAAGTCCATGTGAAGGAAATACAAAATTGAACGATGCAAACAATTTTCCTTTTTCTGGAAGATATGATGTCATATTTCATAGTATCATCGATTTTCTGAAATTTCGATTGTTAAAGTGTTACAAAGTTTGAGGAAATATACTTATTCAATATTACGTAAAAGGAAAAAAAATCACGAAAGATCAATTGCTGTTATAGTTTAAGAGAAAAAAAAATCGAAAGCATTATTGGTTTACTATTGGGAAAATATTCAGAAAAATCCCGGGTTTCTTACATTTTAGGCAGGTTACAGTTTGTATGATTCAAGTAACTAAAAAGGTAAAGTAAGCATTAAGTATCAAACCATATTTTATATGCTTTTATTGAACTACTTTTGACTGTGTTTCAAAAAATCTTGCACCCCCTTTTTTTCCCCATTGTTTATATATTTGCCTTTTAGTGAAAACAAATTATTTTACTGTAAAATTTTTTGAAATTTTAAACTATTTCAATTTACCAGTGATTTTTTTCTGTAATTCGTATGTAATATGTCTGAAATCGTTATTTTTCATTTATTTTAAATATCGTTAGATAAATTCTCTGTAGCGGTTGAATCGTGATTTTTTAAAATAATTTACTAACTCTTTTAAAACTCTTTTTTATTTATTACTAGCCGCCTTAGGCGACCAGCCGGTTCGCCAGTATTACCGCTCGCTACAATTTTCAATTAAATATTTTAAGTAACTGGTCTCTTAAAGGATTCTCAAACAAAATATTTTAATCTTCAAATTTTGATAGCCATACCAAACTTATACTGTTTAGATCGATTCGTTCAATTTACTATATATATTTTGACAATTTGTTGTCATTTCCGGCAAAACTTTAACTTTAATTTAAAATGCAAATGATGAAATTGCAATTAATATTAAGATATTTTTTAATAAAACCAAGCGTTTTATTTTATTTATCATCTTCATTGTTATTTATTAATTATTATTATTATTGAATATGAGTATTGCAAAAAGAATCTCTCGGTATTTAAGTCTTATGTTAACTACAAAATATTTTTCATCATTTATGTAATATTTCAAACAATAATTCAACAAAAATTTCTGAGATTCAGCATAAAATTCAGTTTTTAGTTTTGCTTTCAACAGGATTGAAATGAAATCAATAATAATATTTTGTTCCAGCCTATAAATATATTTCAAAAATTATGAAGTCTAAATTTAATGCAGTAAGGTATCATATTCTGAGAAATATTCTGCACACACCAAATTTTAAATAAATGAATGAATATTTCTATTCTCCACGATCAACTAAGACTTATTTATGAAGTTTTAAATGTTAAAAATTTAGAAAAACTCAACATTTTCATGAACTTAGGCCAATTAATCTTGAAAAACCTGTGCGCTGATTGGCGTATTTTCTTTGAAGCGATCGATGGAAAATCTAAAATTATCCTTTTTTTATTGAATAGTGATATTCAAATCTTCATAAATCAGTCAGTGTGCGGTAATATTTTCGGAAGTTATAGCAGAAACTCACCAAAATTTCGCTTAATTTTTAAATAAATAAAATTCTAATTAAAAATTATAAAAAATAACCCCCAGGTGCACATTCCCGGCCTCCAAGGTATACACGTGCCAAATTTGGTAGCTGTAGGTTGAATGGTCTGGCTGTAGAGCGCCAACATACACACACACACACACACACACACACACACATTGAGCTTTATTATAAGTATAGATTTGTTTAAATTAAATTAATTTATTTTTTGAAATTTAACAGCATGTCTTTTTTTCTTTTCTATCATATCTACTCTGGCGCTAGAAAGAGAAATTTTTTTCCTTCTCGATATTTCATACAATGTTATTTGGCTTATTGTAAGTCAAAGGTTAATTTTTTTGTTTAACACTTTAGTTTCTGGTATTTTATTGTAAGATATGATATTCTGTGAATTTTCCTAACATTGAAACTATATAATATATATTTCTGCATAAAATGAAGCTTTTATTGTATTACAGAATTTCATAAATATTGTAAAATAATTTGTTGCTAATCACCGTAGGTAATCTGAAATTCATTTAACATATTAATAATATTAATTTAGTGATGCAAATTTTTCTTATGAGCAATTGATAATTATTATTTATATTATCAGAACAAATTAAAATACTATTTTAAATTATATTTGCATAATAAATATAAAGTATTTGATTGATAATGGAGGGGGGTGATGCAAAGTTTTGTTTTGCAATGTTTCTCAAAATTAGAGAGTGGGGTACATATGATGGTTGATGGTAAATTTTAGTATCAAGAGCTTTCTTAAAAAAATAAAAATTTGCGAAATCCTACTAATGATTATGGTTGGGGAACTAGTTACTTCGTTTCATGAATTAACTTAAATATATAGATAATCTTAAATTATTTGAAAACCATCCTAGCTTGTCATAACTGCATTTTCTGCTTTTATTCCTAGATTTTTATTGTATAACGAGCCGCCTTTGGTGACTAGCCGGTTCTTCAGTATGAATGCTGGCTAAAATTTTCAATAAAATATCTTAAGTAATTTCAACTCATAATATCTTTTTCAGAAAAATATTTTAAACTTCAAATTTTGATAGTCATATAATTCACTCATACAATTATGGAGACGTTCCTTAAGACGTTCTGCGTATCTCTGTTTAATTTTTTGTCAAAGCCAGTAAAATTTCTAGCTTAAATTAAAGTAAAACTGATTAAATTGCAATTAATATAAAAGCCTTTTTCCTGAAACCAAGCAAGTATTTTTTTTTTAATATAAGAACTGAAAGCAGAGTTCAACTGCCTTGAAGTCTTATGTGCATTAAAGAATAACTTCTTTTATGGAGTATTTCAAAGAAGGATTCAATAAGAATTTCTCTGATTCATCGTAACATTCGGTTTTTAGTTTTACTTTCAAAAGGGTTTAATTGGCGTCAATAATAATATATTATTTTCTTTCGGTCCATAAGTATACTTTAAAAATTATAAAGTTTAAATTTTAGACAGTTCCTTGGTCGAAATATTCTTGACATGCCAGATTTTAAATAAATGTTTCTATTTTCTGTGATCAAATCTGACCGGTTAATGAAGTTGGAATATTATCATTTTATAACAAACTATATTTTCATAATCTTAGAAGAATCACTCTTGAGAAAGCCTGGGAGATTATTGGCGTAAGTGTTTTGAGACGGCCGATGAAGTGGTTTAAAATCGCCCGCCTTTATAGAATAGTGATATTCAAATTTTCAAAAGTCAGTCCGTTTTAGTGATTGATTTAATTGATTGGAATACAACTCTTTTTATTTAAAATATTAATGCCTCAAGAATATTTTGTTAAATATCATTCACAGAGCTGAGTATCAAGATAAAGCTAAACATTTGTAATTCATTAGAGCATCCATAGACTCAGGTTACAAAAAAAGTAATTATTTACTTCATTTAGACCATTTTGACATATGTATTTTTATTATTACAGATTTGCCATTGGGCTCTGAATTGAAAGGATATATATTGCACCACGTTTGCCTTAAATAAAGCTGATTTATTGAATTAGCAATGTAGATATTGTAAAAATCCTAGAAAGTTTTACTTTGCATTCTTTTTTAGAAAATATTATACCTCTTATTTATTTTATTTCACACAGGCACACTCTGAAAATTACACTTTTCTAGGCTTGAAGTAACATTTTACTTATATTTTTAATTTTTTTAATGTTTTAGAAATTTAAAAAAAAAATTTTTTTTTTGAATCTTAACTTGATGTAAAAATTATTTTTGAGCGATAATATTTTCGGAAGTTAAAGCGGAAAACATCGAAATTGTGCTTAATTTTTAATTAATTAAAATTCTAATTAAAAATTTAAAAAATAACGCTCAGAGGTGCACATTACCGACCTCCAAGGTATAAATGTGCCAAATTTGGTAGCTGTAGATCAAATGGCCTTACCTGTACAGCGCCAACACACATACACATTGAGCATTATTGTAAGTTTTAGCCGCCTTTGGCGTCCAGCTGGTTCGCCAGCGTTAATGCTCGCTAAAATGTTCAATTAATATTTTATGTAACTCATTCTCATAAAAGGTTTTTCAGCAAAATATTTTTAAGCTTCAAATTTTGGTAGTCATATTATTCACTTATACTATTATGTAGGCCTTAAGACATTCTGTTTTTTATATTACGTGTCTCTCTCTAAATTTTTATAATGCCTGTAAAATTCAATATTAAAATAAAGTGGAAAGAATGAAACTACAATTAATATAAAGATGTATTTTAGTGAATCCCAGCAGTAATGTGGTTACACTTTATAAGCCAGATAACAGCCTCGAGACATGACAAATTACTTCTGTCTTGTGGTTTTGTCACTCGACTGCAAATGCAAGCATTGCGAGTTCGGTCCTCGCTATCACCAATCGCTAGAAAACCACATTTTTGATGCTAAACTGTCTACCAGTTAGATTTATTTAGCTCTTTATGTTTTGTAATTATCATGTTGTTTCTAATATCATGTAATTATTATTTGGATAGCCGGAGACACAGATTTATTATCATGTGAGAACATGATGTTGTTTTGGTTAGGGGGTTTTAAAGCTCGAAATCGCGTAAGCAATGAATAAAGTATAAATGGCAATTTTCATCATCATCTTTTAATCGCATATATTTTTTTGCCTGCTTTTACCAGTATTGTTTTATTATAACGTATGCTTCTTTGACAGCAGATGCGTTTTAAAAAGGTTGGCGTAGAACTATGACATCATAACTGATAGCTGTTATTTCATTTCAAATCTGTAGAGCTCCAAAACTTTGCTTGCCAGCTAGAAAAATTAAAAATTA
>JAPMOR010116911.1:367941-409780 GCA_026543865.1 Argiope aurantia
GACTTAAATTAACTAAGACAAATAATGACTTAAAAATAATAATGTTCTGTCATGAAAACTTGAAATTTGCGATTGCAGATTTCATTTTAATTTTATAAATTTGAGCTTTTGTCAATGTGATGGCAACTTCCTGATAAAAGCTATTTCTTTCCCATTAACGTGTAATTTTCTCATGCAGTTTAAATTTTATTTTTTATTCTGAATTAATTTTGTTCAGAATTTAATAATATTCTACAAATGAGACGTAAAGTCTACGTATCAAATTTCATTTCTCTAGTTCAAAGCGTTTTTGAATTATCGTGCTCTCAGGCAGAGTGCCAAGAATGTGTTTTTTTCCGACCTCAAGGAAGTCTGAAACGTGGAGATATGTCACAATCTAGAGTTCGAATTTTTAGACGATTACAATACTCGTATAAAAGAAAGAAGGAAAAATCTGCATAGTAATCAGCTGCAACAAACATTTTTCGAAACAGGAAATTTCTATGAAGTAAATTTGTTTAAGTGCAGCGTTCTACAGATTGCGCACATTATTGACGTCAGTAGCATAAGTAATTAAGATTAATAAATTCTATCCTCCTTTTCTTCTGATTTTGATTACGCTAACATCCATTATTCCACTGACAATCAATCCCGTGCGATGATGCCAATCATCAATAAGAAAGTCACGTATTTTATTTTACACTATCTTATTTCGTTATTGTATTAGCAGTCAATATTTCATTCTGAGAATTTACTACACTATAATCATTTGCTTATTTATTGAGCCTTTTCTCATCAGTTTACTATAACTTATCCGTTGTTTTGCAATAACATTCATATGCAATATTATTCATATATATATATGTAGCGTGTATATGAAAGATATTGATCATTATTATTGTTCAAGATCAAGAAGGCTTTCGTAAATTCTTTAGCTAGATATGAGTTCCGAAGCCTTAAAGCTACAAGAGAAAGAAATCCTTCCTTTAGAAATTGATTATTTGCCTGAATTTGCCACCAAGAAATGCCAAGAAGAGCTGAACGAGACTCCTGAACGGAAGATAAAAGGAATCCAGGAACTTCGAGCGTTACTGCAAAGTACGTTTATTTATTTCAATTTACTTGAAATACTGAAAGCGCTCATGTGCGAACATTGGATAACTGTACAACTGAGAAGACAATATGTTAAAATGTAACGAATGAAGCATAAAAGTGTTAGGAAAAATAAAAAATAGTTATCCTTATTTTTAAAAAATAATTCTTTTATCATTTTTTGCTAATGGTTGTGACAAATAAGAGATGACCAAAACTATCCTAATGTTTTTCTGGCATCATTAATTGCTTTTATTTCATACAACTTACAGCGTTTCACCTTATATAATAAAGAAGAAAAGTACATTCGTTGCATTTGCCCAGTTTTTTTTAAATATTTTAATGAACTTTCAAATTCATTTTACGTTTAACACATATATCCCTTTTCCCATACTTCATATGGTTTTTCGATTTCCAAAAAGATGTGTAACGTGTGTGGGGATCAAAATACATATTTTCAGCCACACTTTCTTTCTCTACGAACAATAAGAGGCGCGCGTGTGTATGTTAGCACCTTAGGGCATTTCATCGTTAGATTAAGAAAAACAAAATTTTGGCGGGCTTTCATAAATTGGGCGGGCTTGCATAAAAAATAAGGGGAATATGCATTGTGGAGAGGTTTTTATTTGGATTTTAATTTTGGTTAATTAAAACTTAAGTTAAAAGTATGAAGTTTTCTCCCATACTGCAGAAAATTTCATGGCATAAAAATATGTTCTAAGCCACTTTAAAATAAAAAAAAGAATATTTTTCAGTGATATCATGTAATTGCTGTACGGTTTTATACATTATTAATTAGTATAAAAAATTTTAAGCTTATTTTACAACAATATATTTCATTGTAAAGAAACTGAAATCGTTTTCGTTGTTGATACAAAAATGTATCCTTTATTTTTCCTCCATTGTTGTACCTCCACCTGCTGAGTCACTCGACGTAATTGAAGGTCAGCTGAGCAATAAGCAAAAAGAGAAGTAGGTAGGGGTGGAGATACCTGTTTCAAGAAGACCAGCTTTTCCTCGCTCTATAAGGACACTAAGACAAACAAACATCAATCACCATTAATAGATTTACCAAACATTAACTGCAGAGCATATTAAAAACTAAACAAATGCCATAATCAATGTCTCCACCAACTAAAATCTGTCTCGGCTTTCCAGATATTAAAATTATCGCCAAGCTTCGCCAACTATTTACAACCATGATATTAAAAAAAAATTTAAGCTTATAGTAAGTTTCATCAATTTTAATATTATGCTAAAATAAATAGCAGAAATGAATATCAGATATGTACAAGGTAATAGGATTCTATACAAACAAAGGCACCAGGCCACAAGAGACCTCATTACAAAATCTTAGTCAATAAGTCTGAATCCGTCTCTTTATTAAATTTAAATAAATTTAAACTTGAAAAGACGAAACGGGGAAAATTTTCTCATTTTTTTTATATCGAGGACAATTAAATACAAAGTGCGTTGTGATTGCCAAATCACCAACGCTACATCAATAGAGGTTCTTTAAAAAAATGTCATAATTAAAGGGGAAAAAGAACTCATGAGGCATGAATAATTTATTCAGATAAAAATCTCCGAAACAACGTTTACTCATTACAAATGGTAGAAAACCGAATAGATATATTTTGAGATTTCCACTATGCATGCCATTTCCTTGTGAACTTTTTCTGAAATTTTTATTCAGAACACGGGAATTTGAGTATGGGTATCTATTCAGTTTGCCCATGTATGTGCGAAACTAGCTTGGCCAGAAAATCTGCGCATTCATCCCTCTATTCTACAAAGTTTTCTTTAACACAATGTAGGAAAAAGTCTTTGAATAATCCTTTAAAATATTATTGATGAATATTATTATTTTTGTATCATCTTGAAAGGATTGTAAGGTCATATGCGCTGATCTCGAATCTGTAAACTTAAAAGAGTTTTATCATGTCTATATCTGATTTTATATTCATTTTCAAAGTTGACTATTGATTATGTTGCCCCATTTCCAAATTATTTAAAACTTTCCATAAAATGTCTCTATTAATCATTCGTAACAGATTGTTCCAAATTCATACCAGTTTTCTAAGCGAGATCCATCTGTAAATATTCTCTTACCTCTGCATTCCGAAGAGTCAGATTGATCACAGAGACGAGTCAGGTGTCAAGGTGTTTCCTATTAACGTCAATATTCATTTAGCTTAAATTTTCTCTCCCCAATTTGCAATTTATTTCCTTTGATATAAAAGTTAAATAGACTGGTAACCATTTGATTCTCAAATGAAAATAAAAATGTTTCTATTTAAACTAGGTTTTTAATAAACTTTCTGAATTTTTTTTTTTTTTTTTACATTTTGCAATTAAAGTTTAATCTCAGAAGGAAATAATGTAGAAAACTTTTCAGTGCATCCTTAGTGACATTATACACGAGTGACAACAGTCAGATGAAAACAAACCATTTTATGAGCGTTTCAAAATATTTCACTGAATACTTTTGTACTTGCACTTAATTCAACGCTTCACTTAATTCAAAATATTATTAGAAATGCTGGTAAAAGGACTCACAGTATCACCGAAACTTTCATTGAGTCAGAAGGAAAAAATATAGACGAAGAAACTGTAATCCAGAGCAAAATCAGGCTGAACCGTTACCGGACAGGAAATCCTTATTACTTGTGTCGTTAAAATATGAAATCCGGTATTTCACACAATATGATATTTCATGAAAAAGACAAGAATTCTATGGAGTAACTGAAATATACACTTTGGAGGGATCATATACAAATTTTATTTTTCCCGATAATTATTTTTACAGACTAATTTACATGTTTAATCTTAATTAATAACAAGGTAAAATATTAAACGTATTTCGATTTATTAATTTAATAAACAGAAAAAGCCAGTATTCTCAGAGAATAGATTCATCTCCAAAGGTGATTAGGTTTTAAGAAATGTCAGAAAGACAATTTTTGTAATAGCTGAAATTACTCACTTCTGCTTCAGAATAAATTCAAATTTTAGGTGAGATGACAAAAAATATAAGCAATGTACGAATGCGTAATGTACGAAAAGGCGTAAAGCTTTAAAACAGTGCGTGTTGCAAGTTTAAGAAAATGCGAATTTTAAAAATATTTTGGTGAGGAAATCATGAGCAGTGACCTACATAAAACATTTAATTGAAAATCTTAGCATCCAATCCAAAGGCATTTGATTGAAAGAAAAAAAAATCTCAAAAAGATTTGTGTTAAAAGTGGGCTTTGAATAATAAATTGGTCTTATTTATAAAATGTGTTGAAATTCTTCTTTTCTAATATTTAGGAAACCCGAAAACCAGTGCAGTTGAGTTTCTCGACGTTTTTCTGGTAGCTTATTTGCGCCGGAATAAATATCGAATGAAAGATGCATTGCAACAGATTCTGAAGTTGCAACAACTGATGGAGGCGGAGAGTGACTTGTTTCGAGGTGTACCAGAGGAATATCTCGATTCACCTGCAAACAGGATTTTTAACCCATTACCTCTGAGATGCCAAGATGGATGTGGACTGGTTTATATTCGAATTGGTAAAAATATTTTCTTTTATTCATATGAATAGTTCACATACATTTCAAGGACGTCTGCTTTCACAAGATGTTTAGTTTAGTTATATTAACATCCCGTTTTTTAAAGCTATACTTTGGGACGGACCTCGCCATTTTTAACCCCGCTCAGATGACGAGACGACACCTGGGCTGGAACCCTCTCTCCAAACTTTCATATTACTGCAGCGGGAGGATATTTGGCTCCGACGGATTTAACATGCACCAGGCTAGCTTATACAACGGTTCTTCGGTGGAATCGGGTCTCGAACCTGAAGTTCTCCGATTCAGCACCCGGGGCCTTACCACCTGGTCGCTTCATTAGATGATTCATTGTTATAGGAAGTTTTCTTAAAACTATTTAATATTAGATGTTGTAAAACTTTTATTAAAACTTTACATTGACTGGTTTGGTTAAAAGGTGGCCCCTGTAAATTTTTTTTAATGTTCTGATTGCATTGCTGGTGCATTTCAATAAATTTGTTTCAAAGGAACATTGGTCACTTAAGAACGATGAGCAACTTAATACTTGCCATCAGTTATGCGACGGCTTATAACATTTATAGGAAAGCTCGATATCTGCATCTTTGCATGTTGTTGCATTTACATTTGAAGATACCTCCAATTGTTATCTGGCGACTTCTCATCCACAACTCGTTACTCCCTCCTTCTCCCCCCACTCCCCGAGTGAGAGCACTAAATTCCACCATTTATTTAAGAAATAATGTAATAGATTATGAAAATTGCTGATATTTTGCAGATGTTATCTTTCACCCAAGCAATGGCAAGGTTATTTATTCACTCAAAAGAAATGCAGAGTCGAAAGGGAGGAGGGGTTGAGTTATTCAGAATTATTATGCCATCTTTAATATGACGTTAAAACAAGAAGTATCATTTTACTGAAAAAAATGCCCAAAATTTAACAGCATGTTGTCTATAGACTTAATACTACAACAATTTAAATACTAATAAACCAAAGATTATATTTCATAATAAACTATTAAACTTATAACTGCATTACTTTTAGGAAAAGCAAATAGACATGTAGGATGAAAATCAAAATGCATAGATTTCAAATTTTCATTTCATTTAAATATGCAAAATGCTATTTCTGTGGTCTAACATTAGTTCCGAGTGTCTCAGTTAAATGAACAACTTTTTAAATAAATTATAAGAAAATTAAAAGGCAATATAAGTACAAGAAAATCGAAAACAAGATTAGATTGAAATAAACAGAATAAAAACAACGTTCATCAAGGCACCATGACTTTACTATTATTATTATTTTCTTTTCTTCCTTTTTTTCCAAATACAAATTGTTCTTACGTATCTTTGCTTAAATCTATATTACAAAATAAGAATTGAATACCGTCTGCGCCATCTATTGATGAAAATCCAATATATGTATTATGATTCATGTATGATATTTCCTTTATTTCATTTTCCCATTTCTATGAATGAATCATAATTTAGAAAGAAAAAAAAAAGGTAACATATTTAGTACTCAAAAACGCTATAATTCATCAATATCATTGTCTGGCTGTTAGTTTAAAAGTAGGACAGCAAACGTAGTCCCGTTGTTTGTCGTCACGCCGTTTGATATGCAAAAGATCAGGTGAAATACATAATAATAATAATAATAAATAAATAAATTATTATTCCCATCTTTTTTTGCAATTGAGTTTGGACAGTTTCTTTGTTTTTAGATGACAAACATATACGAAGCCATATGTGAATGAAACAAAAAAAATCATTTTCATTTTTTTCATCCAATATTTGATCGCGGGATTTTATTCTATTGCTGAAAGTTAAAGGAGAATCCTGTTTCATATCTGTGTCTATTGAAAGACGAATAAAGAAGTGAAGTTGTGATACTGCAAATAATAAATAGGAATCGGACATAACAGCGTTGTGATGTCTTGGAACTGATCTCCATCAGAAAAGTTTATATGTACAATGAATAGCACACATGCAAGACTATTTAATAGCGTGGATTTAATGTCCGGCGCGATGATGGACATGAAATTTCACCTAAATGATTCGACAGAAATAAAATATAACCAATATCTCCGGTGAACCGGAATATCGGTTATCAAGCTTGTCGCTTGAGGCGACTAGTAATAAATAAATAATAATATTTACACTTTCAAAAAGTTACTTAAACAAATTTAAAAAAATTAGCATAAAGTAATATATAAAGATGATGGTAAGTTAAAAGATATATCGATCTGCGAAACTGAATTTATTAAATTATTAAATAAAGGTCCTCATAGCACGAGGTCACAAAATGCCCTAATCCGGCCACCGAGTGTCGTCCAGCAGGCAGTCGGTAAGTGTTTTATATGCGCCTGTCCTCTTTGTTACTGAAGAAGAGCAACAAGACGTTTTTCGTTTTTTCAAGGGCAGAAGATTTAGGGTTGCGAGAATTGCATTAGTGAATGAAGTGGAAATAAGAGTGACTCTCTCAGTCGATGATTCGGATGAGCAAAAGCGTTTCTGCCTCTTCGAGGCTTATTTTACTCCAAGTCATTGCATCGTCCTTCACAACTGAATGATTTGGCATGGGTGGACAGTTTGCAACGCCCGGTATATCGACCCAATCCATCAAGTGATTCTGAAATGTTTCTTCAGCTGAGAAAATCAATGAGAAAGTCTTTTATTTTCCTTCGGACAACAAAATCATGGTCACTGTTCGAAACTGATTTCAAGATCAAGCAAATAACTTTTGCGAACAAGATATCCACAGCTATATAAATCAGTGGGACGAGTGCTAGAATGATTTTGGCAATTATTTTTAACAATAAACTGCGCCCTTTCATCCTATGCCTCCTTTTCCATTTTGATTCACCCTCATGTAGCACAATTTTAATAGGTTGTTAATATTTGAGCTTCCAGAAAATTTTTTATCTTTTCGAACAGGAAAATGGGATCTCACGGAACTGCCGCTTAAACAGTTAAAGCAAATGATAGTGATGCTCCTCATCCAAGCTCTGAGAGATCCAATGAACCAGATTAATGGATTCAAAGTGCTATACGACCTGGAAGGACTCTCTACGAGACATTTCAAGTGCATCACACCCCAAAACATGCTGCTGCTTTATAACGGTGCTGTGGTGAGTTGCGGCATTACTTTATTTGAAATACTAAGTGGTAGAATAGCATAGCTACCACAAGTGATTCATAATTCATAAAGTTCATATTAGATATTTATCTCTTCAATTCACATATTTATCTTTTCGGATCAGCTGGAATAGGCTCTTCAAACACTTTCTCGCATCCTCTCTCATAGAGGAGTTATCCCAGAAAGCGTCTGACATGCCATTGGCGTACAATAGCTTCTAATTATTGACCTTTGGCATGAATTTAGTAATTTTACAAAATCTGTCGGGTTATCCGAGGCTAGTGTTTTTGACAATCACATCCTGACATGCCGTTATTAGTATCCGAAAATCGAATTTGTGTTTAGGCAGCTTTTTTCCCCAAGCGATTGACACCGGAATTTGATATAGAACGACGCTTGCAGCCACAAATTTAATACATTTAAGTCGCTGCGTTTATTGAGTTATAATATTTACATGCTTGTCAAAATACAGATGGAGAGATTTCCGTCTGACATTCACAATGTGTCCTTTGTTGGATTTGGATTAAAATTTGATAAGTTCTACTCTATAGAAATAAAATAAGTGTACTGAATTGTATCCATTTCATTATCCTTGTTTTGCAGTTATATTCAAACAGTCAGACAGATTTTTCTGAATGGACTTTGTTCAAAATTTGATAGAAATCTACAGAAAGACCGCAGACTAAATTTCATCTGTTTAGCTCAAACCATTTGTCCTTTATTTTTGTCACAGGCAGAGTTTGAAGTTTTTAACGATTGCAATACCTTCTCTTTACTTCGCACACGATAAAGCAAAAACTAACTAAAAGTTCTGTCATTTTAGATTTGCTAATTAATTCCGATGAGGAAGTTAAAGTTTTGAATTCTATGTATAAAGTTTAAAAACGACAATACAAACGAGAAAAAAAAATCAATTTCTTGACATGCGTTACACTTTCTTTTGATAGTTTTTGAGTTATCTGTTCACAAGCATGCAGACGTATAGATAGACAGAGGCAGATTAAAGAGAAGTGGCAGTATTCGCTTGTCAGGACGGAAGATGTCTTGGCCAGATTAAACAACAAAAAATTATAACACCAAGACTTTTGAATCGTTTTAAACTCCAAAATTATTCCCTTTGTCACAAATGTAATATCATTAATGATATTGAACACATGATACTCTCGTGAAAAAAGTTTTCTTATTATAGGGACAAGTTGTGGACTTTTCTATCTCTCCTTCAAAAATGCTTTGGGAAAAATAACTGCAACCAAAACCAATCTTCAAATTTCACTTTAAGTAATGAAGCATTTCAGTATCTACAAACTTCATTGATCACATTCTGTTGTGGTCTCTATGGGTCTTTTACTTAGTCATCACTCCGTACTGCGGGAAATCTCCGTTTACAATTGAACTTTAGAAACATGAATATGGACTGAATTGCCTCAGCGAAACTGCTCTGTGACTACTAACTGACTGACACTTCAATTTGTTTTCGTGCGCTTTCTTGTGTTTGTAGATGAAATTTCTTGCTCTTTACATCTGGAAGCAGGGGATAACAGCCACTATAGCTATAAATCCCTACCTATTACTTTTTTCAAGAGAAAAATATTACTAATCTCTTTTTCGGTGGAACGCCGCTGCAGGCACACACCCTATATTCACCCGTCTTGCCATTCTCGCTCTTCAGTTGAAAATCGAAACCTTTTAATGCGAAATTTTTCTCAGATTGTAAACATATTTAGGCATGAAATATAGAATAAAATGAATGATTGGATGAATTTATGCAATGGAAATGTTGGTGGTAGGCAGTACAACATTATCTATGCCCTAGCCATCCGTATTTCTAATAATTTTTTACTCAATCTGAAACCTCTGGCTGCGCAATTCTTTAAAATCACTATTCAGATGCGATGTTTGCAAATAAGACCAAATATTTTTCAAAGAAAGTGAATTGATACTAAATGTTACACGATAATAATATAATATAATAAAAATCTGTAATCGTAAAAATAAACGCTCTAAACTGCAAAAAATCTCGGATGCAACAGAAAATGGACTGATGGCCAAGCCATGGAAATCGCAGGATACGCAACTGAAGGGTTGATACAAAGTGTAATGTCCCTCGCATGGAAACAAAATTGGTCAGGTCGATCCATTAGCTGAAAATATTAAATTAGTGCTTTGGCACTGAGAACTCAAAACTCTTCAGAATTCGAAAAATGTACCACATCAGAAAAAAAAGGAAAAATCAATTGCAAAGTTTATATTTATAAGTATGAAACGTTTAGTTAAATAAAAAAAAATTAATCCAAAAGGAGCTGAAGCAAACGGACGTCAAAACTTTGAGCTCGAATACTTTGACGATGAAAATGCCTTTTCTTTGAATATTTTGTCTATAAGAAAAGAAAAGAAATACACTGGTGTGCAAAACTTAAGCAACAATGCAAATTTTAAGTAGATAGCCATGAAATTGCAGAAAAGGAATTCTTGCGATCAGTACAATGAACACGTAATTCAAGAGAAAGGTCATGCGTATGCAAATATCAGGAACAAAACGTCACAAGCGACGTGAGCGCACGCAAAACACGTGCGGAAGGCGCGCGCAGCTCAACACTACAATAAAAGGAAGGACGGAGACGCAATTAAAGACATTCGCTGCAAATGCACGTGAGTTAATTCGTGAAATATGGCTAGCAGAAATCACCTGGACGATTTCACGCGTGGAAGAATGATCGGAAAGCTGGAGGAGAGGCGTAGTGTGACCAGTGTAGCTGAAGAGTTCGGAATCAACAAAAGTGTCGTTTCGCGCGCTTGGAAAGCCTTCCAAACCACAGGTACAGCTGTGAGAAAGGTTGGTGGTGGCCGTCCCAGGAAAACAACTGCAGTGGATGACCGACATATCGTCCTGCAGCCGAAAAGAACCCGAAACCAGTCAGCAAGCCCCATTGCTCAGCAACTGTGTGCAGCAACGGGGCGACAAGTGTCGCGTTTTACTGTGTCCAGACGCCTTCAGAAAGGTGGCCTATTCGCCTGCCGTCCTGAACGCTGCATCTCTTTGACAGTTTCCCACCGGCGGCACCGTTTAGAGTGGTGCAGGGAGCACAAAAACTGGACATCTCATCAATGGAGTCTTGTCCTCTTTACAGATGAGAGTCGGTTTAGTGCCACAAGCGATTCCCAACGCCAGTTGATTTGGAGAGAGCTCGGGACACGGTTTCATCCCAGTAACATCACAGAAAGAGACCGTTTCGGTGATCCTGGAGTTGTCGTCTGGGGAGGCATTATGATGAACGGGCGTACTGAGCTCCACGTTTTCGACAGAGGTTCTGTAACTGGAGATCGCTATTGTCAGGAGGTGATCCTTCTCCATGTGCGTCTGTTCCTAGGTGCCATTGGATCAGACCTCGTTTTTATGGATGACAATGCACGGCCACACAAGACTCATGCTGTTGAGGAGCTCCTGGAAAGTGAAGATATCACTCGAATGGATTGGCCGGCGTGCTCCCCTGATTTAAATCCGATAGAACATGTGTGGGATGCTTTGGGGAGACTCCTCGCGGCACGATTACATCCTCCTGGGAACACCCGACAACTTAAACGGATGCTGATTGAGGAATGGGCACTCTTACCTCAAGAACTGTTGGACAATCTGGTGCTGAGTATGGGGAGACGGTGCGAAGCAACCATTGCAGTAAGGGGAGGGCATATCCCGTACTAAGGAACATCTGCTTGCTGTTCTTACTCTTGGATAGACGATCATGTGTAACGATACTATGAGTTCAATAAAGCCTTTTTTTGTTTGATTCCATACCGTATGCATTGTATTCATTTCTGCACAACTATGCTTTCGTCATTATTTCAGAACAAAATGCTGTATCTCATTTCTGAATTTCATGTCTCTCAGATGATTTCTCGTGAAGTCATGGCAAAAAACATACCTGTTGCTTAAGTTTTGCACACCAGTGTATTATATATTTCATCTGTTTCAATCTAAAATTTGGAAGAACGGATTTTCAGTTGTAAAAACTGAATTTTCTGAATGAAATATCTAAGATTAAAAGAATCTATGAAATGTTTGCCTTTAATTTTTTTTATTTCCAGAATACTGCTCCAGCGAGATACAAGGCAGTGCATGTCATCAACCAATCCCCACTCTTGAAATTGTTTTGGAGTTTCATCAGACCTATTTTATCAGAAAAAATAAGAAGCAGAGTAAGTTCATTTCATAAAATAATAAAGTAAGATCATACGGAAAGCCTTAACATACTTTGCTTGATAACATACTTGAGTAGTAAAAACTTCTTCACAAACGGATAAAGCATAAAAGAGCATGGATGCGACAGAGGTTTGCCGACGGGGGGGGAGACAAATCCGACAAGGAGGCAAGCACAATTTCTCTCATTTGGCATCAAAATAACTCATAGCTCATATTTGACATTTAATAAAAGGAAATTAAGTTTTATTTAGCTTTTTTTTTTATTCGCAACCCTTTTTTTATTATTAAAAAATTACAAAATTATTCGTAAAAAAACTATTCTCAGTTTCTTTTACTGACTTTGAAAAGATTGTCAATATTTGAGTCTATTTTTTTTATGAGACTCTTGATATTTTCTCGCTCTGAGGTATAATGGTGGAGGAAAAAAATATAGTTATATTTCATTCTAACTTGTATTATATTGCTAGAAACACAGATTCCGTCTGAATGCCGTATCATGTTAAATGAATAAATGCATACTCTTGCCATGGAAGCTATATAAAATGAATGTGGACACTAAATTCAAAAAAGTATTATAAAAGAAAGTTTTCAGAAATCCAAAAAATAAATTAAAAATTATTCGATGTTCTCGCCAAAAATCTATTTTTTAGCACAATTCCCGACCTATAATAATTTTTTTAAGAATGGCAACAAAGAGCAGGAATTAGGATGCATTTCGAATCTGAGGTGAATAAGGCAAAAATTTACTATAGTTCGGACACGAACAATATAGAAGGCTGAAAAGATACAAAGATGTTGCTTCTAAGAAGGTTGAAGAAAATATTTTTTAAATATATGTATAAATTTACTATTTTATGAAAAATTAAATTTGTAAAAAATGGACTACTTATATATTAAGTTTCCCATGTATTTATTTTTCAACATGCATTTAGTATTATAACCAGTGAAAATGGTTTCCCCTAAACTTTCTCGTACACTCTCTAAGAAACTTGTCATGACAGAGAACGCCTTACAAACCATTCGTATACAATAGCTACGAAATATTAACCTTCGGCTCGAATTTAGCATTTTTACTAAATCTATTCTGACCTCCTTGCCGCGTTATTTGGAGATTAATCTCTGGCATAAGTTAATATTATCCAAAAATCAAATTTTCGTTTTAGACACGTTTTTCTCAGCCGATTGAAATAAAACTTCATTTGTGGTTACAAAATCACATAAAAAATTTAATATATTAATTTATTATAATATTTATGAAATTATGTTTCTGAATGATCGAGTTTGTATGTTTCTGAAAGTACAGCTCGATAGATAATCCATCCGGGGTTGAATGAAGCCCAAAATTTGACAGAAATTTATACTATAAATGTTGAATTTGTGTACTGAATTTTACCGATCTAGCTCCCTTCGTTTTGTAATCATCTTGTTAACTTACATTTGGACAGACGGACTTCGTCTGAACGGAATTTACTCAAAATTTAATAGAAATCTACAAATTTGGTGCAAAGACCACGTACCAAATTTCAACCGTCCAGCTCAAAGGATGTTTCATTTATCTTTGTTCACAGACAGACGGATATTTTCTGAAAATGTGGTTTTCGCACTCCAGGAGGTATGAAACATGGAGATTCGTCAAAACCTCGAATTCAGAAACTTTGACGATTACTATACTTCCACTATACTATGAATACGAGAAAGTAAATATCGATGCATTTTATTAAAAAAAGAATTAGATCTTAGATATGAACTCCCCTATCTTCTTTTTCAGGCATGGTTAAATACTTTTTACCCTCGAAGCTATTGCAAGCTGTTATTCTTCCCAAAAAATGAATTTCATCCTCTCAGTTGCATACATTCGTTTTTGTTAACCCCTTCGTGTACAATGACGGATCTGAATCGCGTATCGAATAACTCAACTTTTAATTTTTAATCTGCAATCAAAAGAAGTTATTAATGAATTTAAAATGTAAAAATCACTTGAAAACGTATCGTTACCTGAAATGCCTTTATATTATTCTAGGGATTAAAATAATAATAATTGTCCCAAATAAGATGGGACATCTAATTGAGAAGTTTGTATGTGAAGAGATTATTGTGCTATATATGAATATTCTATGAATAGCTAGTTTAATCATCCTTTTTTCAAGACATCTTTATAAAAAGTGTATTAAAAATTTAGAAGCACCTGAAATGATGTAGATTTTGCCACAAACAATCATTGAAAGATAAAATGAAAAAGAAAAATTCTTTTAAGATGCATTTCCTGATAACATAATTGAAATACTGAATGCAAAATCTGAAGAATTTAGGTAGTAGTTTATTTAATAAATTTAGTGAGTACATCAATAAGCTCTTTTAGAATAGCTGAAAAGCTACCATATCACATTTATTTATTTTTTGTCGTCAGTTGAGGTCAGTAGTATTTCTCTAGAGTAATAATTGCAGCCTGTAAATTAGATTACAAAAAACAGATATTTTAATGTTAAATGAACTTAATTCATAGTTATAAAATTTACTTATTCCGGTGATTTATAATGAATTAACATAATTTCGCTTCAGCAAAATAACTCTTCTTAGCATGCATATTGTCCAAGAGTGTCCAGAGAAAAAAGTGTTTTATTAAATTTAATCTAACCATTAAATAGATTTTAGTCGGTAAATTCTCACAGTGAAATAAATTTACCAATTCGTTAGCGAGGAAGTAACAATTAGATGTAAAAAATTACGATTAATTTTATTACTATTAATCATTGAAATTTGAATTAGGGAAAACATCTCTACCGCCCTATTCATGTATAATATAAAAGTATATTTCCCTAATAACTCCACTTGCAGGTACTCGAAATACTCGATGAAAACAATTTTTTCTCCTAACCTATGATCACATCTTAGCCGAAAGACAAAGATGAGTCGGCACAAATGTGAAGTCTTCTTTAGCTTCTTGATTATTCTGCTAAGTATAGCGCAAATTATAAGCTGAGTAAACGAAATTTAAAGCAGATGTCTAAAAATCCGTGGACTTAAAATCGTCGGTTTTCACTGCATCGAGTTCGTAGTCGACCGATCAAAATTTTTGGCAAAATGCGATATCTCCTTCACCTGTCCCCTTATCGGTTATATTGCAAAATATAATACAAATTATGAACTGGATGAATGATATTTGAACCAGATATCAAAAAATCTGCGGACTTCCATCGTATTTAGTTTATAGTCGACCGTCTAAAACTGTCGGCATAATGTGATATCTTATTCACCTTATCAGATATACTGCCAAAAGTAATGCAAATTATAAGCTTGGTGAATGTTATTTCATCCAAAAGCCTAAAAATCAGCGAATTTAACTTCTTTGACATCTATCTCCTTGTGTTCATAGTCGGCCGATCAAAAATGGCCCGCAAGATGCGAAATTTTATTGACCTGCCACCCTCCCTTTCGATTATTTTGCCAAATATATTCAAACTGCTTTAACCGTCACTTGGATATTTTAATTGTTTACAACGTATTGAATTTAAGGTAGTTTTTTAATTATTATATTCGAGAATGTGTAGCTCCCCACAATCATACTGAAGTGACCCCTAATCTCTTGCCGACGGGGGCAAACGGTTGTCGACAGAGGGGCAATTGCCCCCTGCTAACGTCACATCTGTAAAAGAGAAAATATAGGATTAAGTATGACAAGCACGCATATATTTAATATAGCAACCAAAAGGAAATAATTAATCATAATAAATTAAAAGGATATTTTAACTTCTAGTATACGAAGTATAATAGTATGATAATAGGCTTGATTCGACTCTTTGTAACATATTTTTTAAAAATATACTTTAGTTTCATAGCAACGATTACACACACGCCAATTTGCATTTGATGTAGTCTTAACGTTAGCATTTATTTCCTTAATTAATGCAGTTAGACTTACTTATACACAAAAATGCAAATTTTCATCAAATAATATACCCCAATATATGGCAATTTTTTGGTTTCTGTAGAAGATAAAATAAAATTATTAAACAAAATGAAATTCTTTATACGGTCCTCATACTAAAACTTTGAATGAAATATTATCATGTGAGAGCAAGATGTTGTTTTGTTTGAGATTTTTGAAGCAACAAAATCCACGTGCGGAAAATTAGCAATTTATCGCTTTTGTTGAGGCACCGATTTTTCTCTTTTAGGGTTATTAGAAAATGATACAGAAGGTTGTCAGATATGTCGTCTTATCGCCCATAAAAAGTTACAACTTGGCATGAGTGGTCGCCATGTTTCTGATCTTCCTGTCTGTTTAATAAAGGGTAGAGTCGTAAGAAGTTATAGCCCGAAGAAGCAAAGAGAAAAATGGGAATTTGAAGGAAGGTCACGGAGTTCTTAAACTCGAAATTCTTAACCTCTGAGCATAACAGATGACATAGGTACTGACATGGATTGAGATGACTTAGTAAGTGGTTGTGCATTGTGAAAATGATTTTCGGCTACACTGAGTAGTAATATAAATATTAAAAATATTTCTAGAAAGACAGAGAATACGCAGAATTTTGCGTAAGGTGCTTTCGACAAAATCAATCTAAAGTCATATCGGGCTGGTAAAGCAAAAATTAGACTTTATACATGGATAAAAAGATGTCTCGACGTTCTTCAGAAGTATGGAATCGTATGGTTCAGTTTGCAATTATTGTGAAATTTCAAGCATAGTCCAAATATAAAGTACCGCTTTTCACTTGTTATTCACTCGCGGTTTCTGCATCTTTATGAATCATGTCGATCATTTGGGGGTGGGGATTCCTAAACAGACTTTCCTATGTGATTCTGGCTTATTTTGGAATTTTTCTTATTTATCCTAAAATTTAATGACGCTAAATGATTTTAACAAGTAATGATGCCCTAAGTGTCCTATATTTCAGAAAAATAAAAGCGCAGATTTTGATAGATAAGAAAATGAATCAACACTTAATACATTGAATTTTTGAGAATAGTTATATTTCAGAAATGTTGCGATATTTCAGAAAAATAGAAGTGTAAATTTTGATAAATAAGAAATTAACCAGTACAATAAACTGAATTTTTAATAAATGTCAATGATAAATGTCATCTTTATTATTTCAAATAATTAAAAAAATGTTAAAAATTTCAAAAATTTTTTTTAAAAAAATTGTTACTCTATTGATGTTGCAAATCATATTTTCAGACACCAAGCAATAGAATACTGAAATTCTATTTTTTTAATCCTTAAAATTGCTTTCTTTAATGATTATAATATTTAAAAAAAACCATGAAAATATTTGCATTTTTTCAGGTACATTTTCATAAAAATAAAGAAGAGCTACTTGATTACTTTCCACGCTGCGTTTTGCCCATAGATTTGGGAGGAAATATTCGAGACTATCATATGACTCATTGGATTAGAAGAGCTAACGAAGATCAAAAAAAATTCACTTTATGCGGGCAACCCACATATTATTAATACATTTCTTTTCCTTTTTTATATGTTTCTCATACTATTTTTATTTTAAAGAAATATAAAGATAAGTTTATTATTTGTTTTTAATACTGTATTTAGTTATTGTTTCAAAAAATTTAAATATTTCAGATTGTGTACATAAAATCTTTTCTTATTGTTACAATTTTCAACATGTAGAGTTCTTATCGCAAATATCATAGTTTTAAACTTTATAAGTCAAAATACATTTGAAACAGAGATAACTTTATTCAGTGTTAACATAATCTTATTTATACAGAAAAAAAATCTCTCACACTTTAAATATTGTGAAACATTTTTCTATCCTGATGAGAATGTAATTCGCTCTGATTTAGATTACATTTGGGTCGATTATTTAAAAGAAATATTATAAAATAAACTATGAAACCCTATAGTTGACCCTAAAAGTTATGAAAGTGAAATCCAGAAATAGGTTGTATTACTTTTCTGTCCTTAATTATTGATGCTCTAGAGGTTAGTAATAAATGTACACAAAATAATATCATACGATTTTATTAAACAAGCATATTTATTAAAAAATATTATATTTTATGTAATTATGTGAAATCTTATATAATAAGAAAAATGAAAAATAATAATAAATGAGTGTGTGCGTGTGCGTGTGTGATTCACTGGAATCTAGTGTTAAAATGTGAAACAATAGAAGACTCAAAGACGATACAATAACCAGCAGTTAAACTGAAAGGATGACTTTTTGTTAGAGAAAGGGTGGGGTGGGGGGGATTGTCAGATAAATTTCCTTTGTTTTTTTTATTTTGTACCAGTGATAAGTCAGTAGTTCAATTTACATCTAGAAATTATTTTAGTGAAAAAATATTTACTAATAAAATTGAGAAGAATTTTCCAGAATAAAATTGAAATCGGTAAAGAGAAGATATCATCTGTACTGAATCTACATATATAAAACGTTATGGACGTAAAATCAGGCCGAATTTGTTAATAGCCATTTGACAACACTTCGACCTCGTCCGGGAACATCAACACGCGGTTTGATAAGATATCAAGCGAAAGCTATACTTGCATCGGTTTGAAAAATATTTAAACAAAAAAAAATGGACAAAATTTTTTACTATGAGTTTAAGTCGCACCATGTCGCTGTTAAAACGAAATCGTCGAAAAAGAGAGTCATGTCGAATGAAAATGCTCAAGAATCGTTCACAAGAAGATCCAGTCGTAATGAACGAGATAGGGTTAAACGTTTATGTGTAAGGACCGAAGTTTCTGAACTACAAGAGCATAATTGTGGGACTATGTCAGGACTCTTTTCTTTTTACCAGCCACGTTACTGGGGAAAAGAAGTAAATTCAAGTGCCAAATACACGAAATGTTGTCATGATAAAAAAATGTTTTGAAACATCTGTTGAATCCACCGAAAATATTGAAAGACTCGCTGATCAGTGATTCAATCGAAAGAAGAAACTATCGGGAGCATATAAGAGAATATAATTCTGCACACAAAGAACTTTGATGCGGGTGATTTTTGCGAGTGTACTTTCTGCTTTACATTTTTTATTTCCTTCATTGTTTTATTCATATTTTGGAATAAATTGAATGTGAATATATCTGCTGCTAGACTAAAGTGGTTTAGTAGATGGTGAAAGAGCGAAGCGAGCTTGGATCGCGAAGTGATCCGAGAGGAACTGCATTAGCAGTTATCCCCAGGAACTGTTAGGGAGGAGTGGGCGGAACCCCCTAGTTATTTATAAAATATCATATATAAACTTTGTTTGGATTTTAACTGGCTTGGAATATGTTGTTAGAAATGTAAAGATCCCGGGCGAGTTTGTAAATAGCCCATTCAGATCAAAGGTTGTGGAAATTGCGGGGGGGATTTTCATTTCGCAATAACTTTCTTAATATTGAAGATAGAAAAACAATCCCAGTTAGCCAAATGAGTGCCTCATTAAGAGGAACAACTTTTGTATTTGAAGTTTTTTTGATAACTGCCCTCTGTCCTGCTGTTCGAAATAAGCTGATAACTATAAATTAAGAGAGCTATATTGAAAAAAGTTGGTGCATAAATTGATTTAACACCTGTTCACTAAATGGATAGACACTTATCAAATTTTGTGCCAATTCCAGCAAAAGGTTGAATGTCTGTCGGTCTGTACTTTCAGAAGCCTATAAACGGAAAAATCCCAAATCGCAATAACTTAAATGCATGAAATTTGGTATGTGATTGAGTGACTGCATTTCTCGTTCTGTGTCTCATTTTGGCTTTATTCGGTAATAAAAAAGACGTCTAAGGCACAAATTCATCTTTATCAGAGAACATTCGAGAAACTTTTGTGGAGACTATTCATGGAGTTCTGTAAAGCATTCTGAAATGCATAATGAAATTGTTTTGTTGGTTGTAGAATGTGAATATATTGCTGAAGTGCAACATGCATTTAGATGAAAGTTAAATAAAGAGTTGCATCATCATAAACAGATTAACAGGTGGATCAAGAAATCCGTAGAAGATGGCTGATAATACTAAGGAAAAAGTACAATTGCATATTGGATGAAACTGTTGAGTATATGCGAACTGCTTTCGAATGCAAACCTATCTGTGAAGGTACGTAAAGGCCACCCTTGATGCGCCATCAATGACTGCTTCTTTTCTGCGATATCGAATTGTTACAGCTGTGAGTTCAATAACTAGGAACCAATTACTTCATATGTACCAAGATGTCTCTGATAAATTCTGAGATCGTGGTGGCCAAGGGATGGATCCAACGCTCTCCGAAAGTAGTAGCCAGTATGATTGCGAACATCAATGATGGAATGTGCTGGCGCCCCGCCATGCTGATGTCACATTCTCTTACGAATGGAGATAGGTACATGTTGCAGTCATTCTGGTAATAACGTTTCTATTGCAATAAATAATTGCTTTAAATAAATGTAGTACTGATGAAAATTTCGTTAAAATATCTTCTCTAGTATAGAAATTAAAAAACGAAACATTGTGTTTCAACGGAATGGAGATACTCAGCATTTATGACTAAAGAAATGGATTGCCACTTGGAAATGCGAATATCAATTTGTATCCTTGTATCCTACTTCCCTAACAAATTTGTGTCATGGATTTTGAATCAATATTTGTTATATTGAATTTTTGTTACAATGATTGCTATTTGTATTTTTAAAAGCGAATTTCTGTTCCAACCTTTCCTCATTCTATCCTTCTAGCGTAATATGGCAGAGATATGACAGAGAGCGCAATATGGCAGAAGCTGATACATTACAGCAATATAGACACGATCATTAAGATCAACTTCCTCTCCTTTGGAAAAAAAATCAGAACTCATTTTAATATTTAAACATGAGATATTAAATTTATTTGCATGTGGGAAGACGATGAAAGGGTGGATGGTGAAAATGAATCCGGCTTTCTAATAGTAAGAAATTCAATAGTGAGGTACTAAAGGTTGATCAAATAGATTTTAGCTTTTTTGTCTTTCGTTATTTCAGATTCAAATTGCAAATACTTATATATATTCTGAAGATTGATCTTGTTTCTGAAGATTCTTAAAAACTCCATCTTTTCAGAAAATATTACCTTTCAAATTCAAAATGCGTAAATCAGTTGCTAGAACTAGAATAAATCCATTATTTATAATTTCATTATGCTGGCATCTGAAAGAGACAATATAACCAGCGTGTGTTAAAACTTTTCAGAAAAGTTTGTTAGTCATTATTTTAACACCGTTACTTCTGCTCTACAGGTTTCCTCGCAAAGATTTCGTTCGAAACGACCGCCATATCAAATTTGACCATGACCTTCTGCGTTCCTACTTACTTATGGACACACATATTTTCGTTCTTTACCGGACTTAAATTGTAAAACATTAAAGTGTAAGTGAGAATAACTCCGATTATGAAACTTCTTTTTATGGGCACGATTTTCCACACCGTCAGATGAACTCCTTTTTCAGCAAACATGATGAATCGCTGTTGCACCGAAAATGACTCTCCGGCATTTTCTGGCATACTCGCAGCGTTAGAAGATATTTTTTCAGACACTTCTGCCACCTTGGCGGCCGATGCAATCATGCCAATAATTGAGCCCAAACTGACGAAAACCATAAGGCAGAAAAGGCTACATATGCTTGACGGAATAGTTTCCTATCGAACAACATATAAAACGATAAGCACATTATGCATGTATTGCAAAATATTGTCATTAACACGAGGAATCCAAGTTCTTCAGCAATCAGCTCAATATTGGACTAAATCGATTACAATTCATGCAGGAAATCTTTGTAGTTGTTTGCAGTGTTCATAGAAATATATTGTTGAAACTTCTTAATGACGCGCTTTATATCGAAACGCCCGTTCATATAAAAGAATGTACACATAAAAGTAGGCGATACACAAAATAAGAAAACAGAAAATTCATGGAGAATATTGATGACATCATTGACCAATGGGTAGTCTGAGTGAAGACCGAAGAATTGCTCTACCATATCCGTAAAGGGCAATTCTGTGAAACCTTTACAAATTATTATCAATGTCTGACAAGCAACAAAGAGATAAGTGAATATTTTTATCTTTTGGTTGCTTCCTCCTCTGGTAGCTTCAAATTTGCTCAAAAGTTTAGGGACATTTTTCAGGCGATTGATTTTAAGGCATAAACAGAAACGATTGATAAAAAGTATGATGCACAGACTTGCCACTGTCGTTAACAGCATGACATTACCCTGGTCTCTTTGGAAAGATATTGTTGTTAATACATGAAACAAACTTACAGCAATATTAAATAAAACGATTGCTAGGCATTGAATTGATATAGAATTCTGTTTTTTTTGGAACAGTATTTAGTGAAAATATGGCGCAGCATTTGAAGAAAACAAATATATATTTATAAGAAGAACTCATATTTGGAATACTTCCTATTTTGCCTTCTTTTTTAGGATTTTGTTATCATTTATGCACAGAAAAAAAACACCATAATTTTCCAAAATTACTTATTCATTTTATAAAAGGGCCAAAATATTTTGATTCTGTGTGTGACCATAATAAGCTGGCGAATCTTGTAACAATATTGGAGGAAGCAATCGATGGTTGTTTTACTATTTATAGGTGTTTTAATAAATTTTATTCATTTAATTTTTAAGCTCTTTATTGCTTCTATGAACATGATGACCAGATTTCGGAGACTGAAAACTGAAGCAGGGAGAAAGACATTTTAAGAAAAACTTTTAATATTTAGTCTATTGATTAATATTTGACGAGCATAAATTGTAAGAGCCTTTAGCAATCGATATGGTTGACACTTAATCTCAACAGAAATAAATATATGTCACTATTTTGTATAACATCAGGATGCACTTTCCAGAAAATCAATAAACAAATGAGAGAGAATACTTATTGACAATTCAAGAATTTAAAGATTCTGCCATGTCAAACAAATTTCTTCGATTGATAATTGAGTTATAGAATAACGGTTATTCTAAATTTGCAAAAATCTTTTATATAATTTAATTAAATAATACATATAAATAACATTTAAAAGAAGTTTTTATCAGTGGATTAAAAGCCAGAAAATATATCTTTCTCAACTATCCGTAGATGAAAGAAAAATCGCAGAAGCGCAAATAGCAAATTAAAAATCTTTAAGTAACTTGGTGTCATAATGTAAAATAAGGGATGCATAATTTTATACGAATAAAATAATTGCAATCTAAATTATCAATCAATACTTCAATAATCATTAAATTTTTCGAAATTTCTCGTTTTTGTATGTTTTTGAAATAAATGTAAGATAACTTTTGTATCTAAAATATTAAGACTAAAGGAAATAATCTAATGAAGTTTTTATGCTTGAATTTAATTTCTTTTATGATTATACACAGTGTTACTACAGTTACAATCGCGACAGGTGCATCTTATGAAATTTGATACTTTTACAGGATATCTTGAATCCACATTTCAAGAAACACTAGATAAGCTGAGAGTACCTTTATGTCACAAAAATATGGATTTCGCTATGTATTGAATATGAACCGAATTAATTTGACAAAAATGTTTGTTAAGTTAAATAGTTACAATCTTAACAAGTATTAATTTGGAAATGAAATTTCAATTTTTCAGTGAATTGTATTCGATAAATGACATTCCATTTGAAAGAATATTATTTACTAAGAAGAGTGAAAATTCCAACTTTCGTCGAGGATACAGATTTTCCGTTAGGTTTAAAAAAATCACTATTAAAAAAATATTATAACACTGGAGAGCATTTTTTTTTGCTTTAGTTTCATATTTTTTTGCAGCCACTGAAATTTTTTATATATTGTTATAATACAAAAGATGGAAAATGATATTTCATACAGGAAATGCAAAGCCAGTTATATTTGAATATGAAAAAAAAAATTCTGCCCATACTTTGGTATAATATGTGAATAAGCTCAGCATTTCGGGGAACCCGCAGCCTGGTGATCAGGTCTCCTCTTGGGGACCGGATGGTTCCAAGCCCTAGACGCGATTCCGCAAAAGGGCAGATACGCAAGCAGTCTGCTGTGCATTAAATACTTCGGGCCAAATGTTCTTAAGCTAGTATGATGTGGAAACGTGGACAAGAATAGGTAGGTTAAGTGTTGATCATCTCACTTAAAAAAGATATTAATACAACTAATCTAAGCCTTGTTTGTAAAGGCAATATAGATATTATTATACAGAAATGGAAAAATTATTCATAGAAATGGGCTAAAAACTTTACAAATAGATTTATATAACTGAAATACGGGAGAAGCACTTCGGTAGGACATTTACTTTCCAATTAGAGTGTCCAAAAACAATCGTCTTAAGCGGACGAATTAAAAAAAAAACAACTGAATAGTGTAGATCACCTCCACTCCATTAGCATGAATTCGTAATGAATGGTTAGTTTTATAAGACGGAACTCATTAAATAAATCGTTAAAAATAAAGAAAAAAACTTTTCCACATTGCAAATTCTATTATCGTTATACGATGAAATGGAGTTCTTGAAGACAGCACATTTATTAAGCACAGAAAAGAATAAATTGGCATATATTTTTTTTTCTGTCTGGATGTCAGAAAAATTTCATCTTTGCCTGAACTTTTTATTCATTTTGTTCTTACTTTCCATCCTTTAGGTTAGGATCTTAGTTTCATTTCGTCCCCCAGGAAGTTTTTTCTTCTTTTATTATTTAATCGAGCTTTTATTCCTTGATATATTGATATGGCAACCTTGCAAACGATATACAGAATTCTACAATCACTGCTGAGTTGAGCCATGTTTTTTGTTTTTATTTCAGTTTTTAAGGACAGGCACACAAACAAGATATAATCGAATTTCTTCCAACATTTCAAAAATATCTGCCATTTTGATGTATAAATTACTTATCCATTATTTATTGATTTACGCATCTAGCTTGTTGTGTGTTTAAATAACCGCATTCACTTATGCACCTACGGGAAAAATACACCCCTATTTTGCGTAATAGTTCTCATTAACGGCTTATATTTATCAGAACAAAAATTTCGTCCAAAATATGAAAATTTTGCTGAAGCTACATTTACCAAATTCCATCAGTCTAGTTTGCTGCATGTGTCAAATTAGTTTCATATTTGCGAAATGCGAAGTAAATTTAAGCAAAGCCTTACGACGTGCATTCATTGCATTTTGAGAATTAAAACATTTCTGCTCGATTTTCAGACTAATGAATTTATTAACAGTCATACGCGTGTCATTTCTTGGATTTAAACAGTCGAAAAAATGTTCAGTTGCAGCTTTGGCATTTTATATTAAAGATAATTGCTAAAAGTCTAATTGTATCATAATTAGTGAAGCTTTTATTTTTATAATTTTACTTAATGTATTAGTTGTCTTTGTTCTTTTAATTATAATTCATAGATTACAATCATAAAAATGTAATCAATTTTAAGTGAATTTTTTTAAAAAAATATTTGTTTATTTCTCCAAAATTAATTTCAAACTTAATGATTTGCCAGTAAAGGTTAGACGTATCGAAAAGCGGTTCCAGTCGGTTTTCTCCTCTTTTTTCGGAAAAAGAAAAAGTTTTTTTTTCCCCACATAATTGGTGTCGAAATTAAACAAGCGCGAAAAGAAAACAACTACATTTTACTATATTTATTCATTTGGCAGGTATTATATTAAATTATTTTTAATAAAGCTTGGATGGAGTGTTTTGATCAATTTTTTTAAAAAGTTTTCTGTTCAATCATCAACTGTTGAAAATGCATAATTTCCAATAACATTCATTACATTTTGAATGCTGTTATGGTCTTTTTAAAAATATCCTACAAACTTATTGATTATATTGTTTTCCTAAGACATTGTCGCTTAAAATCCATTAGTCGACGGAAAGATAAATTTAACCACAAATTTCCGCTCGTGTACTGATCAGTGAAACTGTATTTTCTGTTAAAATAACTTTCTAAATCAGAAATATTTGCTCTTGGAGAGATTAATAATAAGAATGACGAATTTCAAATGATTGGCAACCAGATAAGATTTACCAAACGACTTTTCTTTTCTAAAGTAAACTTCTTATTACAACACAAACAATTGTTTTAAAATTGATATTGAGAAATATTGAAGACTGTTAAAATATAATTCGTTTCAAAAATCAGACAAGCTTTTAAACTTATGAGAATAAGAAGAAATTCTTATACTTTAACATTTTAAGAATTTTATTTTTTATTGTTTCATAGCACGTACTTTGAGACTTCAATTACAAACCACGTAATGTATAAATCAACCTATAGGAAAGGTAGCAAATTTATATGAGCCATTTATTTTGAAACTGAGGCAAGTCCATTTTTGAAAAAAATGGAGATAATGGTAATACAGATAAAGCTTGTTATAATCTTTTTATGCGTAAACAATTTAAAGTAGAAAAAAAAATCAGATTCTAGTATTTTGGAGATGGCAGTTTTAGCTCTCAACAGTATTGAAAATATGTTTATTTTGAAAGTGTTGCAAGTCCATCTTAGATTGGAATTATATTTATTACGGCAAAATTTAGCTCCCGTTGCTCCCGTCTCAAATGGCCACATTTGCTTCACCATACAGCAACCAGAGCAATATTTTGCCGTAATAAAAATAATTTCAATCTAAGATGGATTTGCACCGCTTTCAAAATAAACAGATTTTCAATATTGTTAAGAGCTAAAACTGTCATCTCCAAAATACTAGAATCTGATTTTTTTTAAACTTTAAATTGTTTACGCATAAAAAGATCATAACAAGTTTTATCTCTATTACCCTTACCTAATTTTTTTTTTCGAAAACGGACTTTCCCTACTTTTAAAATAAACGGCACAAATGGATATAATTAGATGCAGGTCTGATAAAGGCTTAATTAGATGCAAACTTGATGCAGGCCTAATTAGATGCAGTTCTATTTACATGCGGATCTAATTAGATGCAGATCTCCTGCGGGCCTTATTAGATGCAAACACGAATATTTCTAGTTATTAACAGCTCTAAATAGATGCAGATGTAATTAGATGCAGCTCTGATGCGGGTCTAATAAGATGCAAACCTGAATCAGATATAATTAGATGCAGATCTATTTAGATGCGGGCCTAATAAGATGCAGTTCTATATAGATGCGGATATCATGCGCACTTAATTAGATGCAGGACAGATGCTGACCTAATAAGATGCAGTCCTGATTCCGCTCTAATAAGATGCAGTTCTATATAGATGCGGATATCATGCGCACTTAATTAGATGCAGGACAGATGCTGACCTAATAAGATGCAGTCCTGATTCCGCTCTAATTAGATGCAAACCTGATGCAGGTTTAAGTATGGATTTGATGGGGGCGTAATTAGATGCAGGACTGATGCTAGCCTAGTTAGATGCATTTCTTTTTAGATGCGGGTCTAATTAGATGCAGATGTAATGTGGGCCTTATTAGATGCAGATTTGAATATATCTAATTATTTACAGCTCCGAATAGGTGCAGATGTAATTAGATGCAGTTCTGATGCGGGCCTAATAATGATATAGTTATTTAACCTGAATCAGATATAATTAGATGCTAATCAATTTAGATGCGGGCCTAATAAGATGCAGTTCTATTTAGAAGCGGATCGCATGCGCGCTTAATTAGATGCAGGATTAATGCTGGCCTAATAAGATGCAGACCTGATTATGCTCTAATTAGAGGCAAACCTGATGCAGATTTAGATATGGATCTCATTAGATGTAGATTTGATGGGGGCCTTATTATATGCAGACTTGATGCAGTTCTATTTAGATGCAGATCTGATATGGGAATTAGATACAGATTTGAATATATCTAGATATTTACATTTCTAAATAGATACAGATGTAAATAGATGTAGTTCTAATGCTAGCCTAATTTGATTCAGATATAATTAGGTGTAGATCTATTTACATGCGGGTCTAATTAGATGTAGGTCTGATCGGGTTTAATTAGATGCAGACATGATTTAGATCTAATTAGATAAACATCTATTTAGAGACGGGCCTTATTAAAAGCAGATCTGACGCAGGCCTTATAAGATGCAGATCTGATGAGGACCTAATTTGATGCGGGCCTAATTTGATGCAGATCTAAATAGATCTGGTTACTTGCAGTTCTAATTAGAAGCAGATCTAATAAGATGCAGATCTGATTCGGGCCTAATCAAATGCAGACCTGATTAGGCCGGGCCTAATTAGATGCAATTCTATTTAGATGCAGGTCTGATGAAGGTTTAATTAGGTGCAGACCTTATTCAGATCTAAATAGATGCAGATCTATTTACAGACGGGCCTTATTAGATGCAGATCTGATGCCGGCCTAATTAGATGCACACCCGATGCAGATCTATTTAGATATTGATCATATTAGTTGGAGACCTCATGCAGGCCTAGTAAAATGCAGACTTGCAGCAGACCTAATTTAATGCAGTTCTATTTAGCAGCGGATCTAATTAGATGTATGTCTGATGCGGGCTTAATTAGATTCAGGCCTGATGCAGATCTATTTAGATATGGATGTAATCAAATGCAGATCTGAAGCAGGCCTAATTATATGAAGACTTGATGCAGGCCTAATTAAATGCAGTTCTATTTTGATGCAGATCTGATGCCTTATTAGATGCAGATTTAAATATATTTAGTTTGTATCTGGGGGTCGAAATAGATGCAGATGTGATTGAGATATAATTAGAGGCAGATCTGATTGAGATACAATTAGAGGCAGACCTGATTGAGATATAATTAGAGGCAGACCTATTTAGATGCGGGCCTAACTTCGCTTCGTTTCAGGACCCATATTTTAAGGTATATTATTCTCGGTATGGACGAAAAATAATTAGTAAATTTAAATATTTGAAAATATGAGTAATTGATATTTTATGAATCTTTTATCTAAGCCTTTTTGTCGTGAAACGGTGACTTCCCATCGTATTGCTCTTAACAAATCAAGAAAAAGAAAGAAATGCTGGTCAAATTAAAAAAAAAAAAGAATTACTAACAAATTTTAAATATTTATAGAAATTTACAAATAGAAATAATAGAAGTGTGTACTTAATTAACAGAACAGACTTTTCGTGCTGTTAATTAAAACATGCGTAAATTTTATTAAATTCAATGGAACTTCTATTTTTTAATTTCTTAAAAACTTTATACGTCTTCCCATTTGTTGAAGTATTAATGAAATGAATAAAAAACGATAAAAAAAATCGTTTCATAAAATGACTACTCCAAATTTATGACAGTACTTACTGAATTATTATAATTTGTTTATGCGGCTTGGCAACGTTTGGCAGTCACGTTTTCTTGAATAATTTAAAAATAATTTCATTTTTTTTGGTTGGGACGCGGTGGCCTGGTGGTAAGGTCTCGGCTTCGGAACCGGAAGGTTTCAGGTTCGAGATCCGATTCCACAGAAGAACCGTCGTGTAAGGGGGTCTGTTGCACGTTAAATCTGTCCTGACGAAATTTTGTCCCGCTGGTGTAGTGCGCTGGAGAGGAGGGTGCCAGCTCAGGTATCATCCTCGTCATCTGACCGTGGTTCAAAATGACTGGGTCCGTCCCGAAATAGCCCTAATGTTGCAATTTTCTTTAAAATTGATTCTTTCTTAAAGAAGTAGTTTATTTAAAGTGCTTTCTGCATTAGACGAATGTTGTATTTACTTTACATAGGATTCAGTATTTTATCTGAAACATTCTGTAAATGTCGCGATTAAATGAAAAGTGACTTTGAAATTCCTAATGTATTTAAAAATAAGAATTAATAACAATAAGAATAATTAAATATTAAAATCAGGGTTTGTTAAAGGATTTACTTATAAGTTTAACAAATGTTTTTTTAAAAATTTTTCTTTGAATTTTGCTTAAAACAAAAATTATTTTTCATCAATTTATTTATATTCCTTCATTGCACTATTATATGTCAATAGCGTTTTAATTTAATTCAGTTTCTTTTTTCTTAAGTACACAATGTTATTTTTTCTTATTTGCGAAAAACGAATAGGAAACAGAATCATTTTCCCTTAAAGATTTGATAATCCAAAAGCGGTTTCAACCGGTTTCCTTCCAATTCTTCTAAAAAAATGAAAACGATTTTTATTTTTTAACTTCATTGCAGAGAGAAATGCTTTGAGTTTGGCATAGCAAAGAAAAAAATTTTTTACCAATTTTTATTTATTTTATATGAGTTATTTTTATTTATTTTATGAGTTATTTTTATTTATTTTATATTATTTTATTTAATTTGCTATATTTCATTTATTTATTGTCCACTTTTCATTTCTTTTGTTTGCTGATGTATTACGTTTCCTGAAATTAAAAGAAGGGGAAAAAATAAAAGAATGGCAGGTTTGCTAATTTTTAAAAGTAATTTTTACCTGTAGAAGAAGTATTAATTCCAATAAAAAATTCAACTTTGCTTATGTTTCCGAAAACTGTTACTAACTTACATTTATATTTCTTTCTAAAAAAAGCTAAAGATTTTTAACGTATAAAATGCATTAAATGTCAAACAATTAATCTAGTTTCTGTGGCGTTTTTGCATCGTTAATTCGTTTATAAAAGTTTTTTTTAAAATTATTTTAGAATGATTTTCAAAGTCAAAAACATTTATTCTTGAAGAATTGGCAGATAAGGATCGTGAATCTCAATGCACAGTTATTCAAATAAAATTCGTAAAATGAATTTACTTTTACGAAATAAACTACACTGGTGTGCAAAACTTAAGCAACAGGTATGTTTTTTTGCCATAACTTCACTAGAAATCATATGAGAAACATGAAATTCAGAAATGAGATACAGCATTTTGTTCTGAAAGAATGACGAAAGCATAGTTGCGCATAAATGAATACAATGCATACAGTATGGAATCAAACAAAAAAAAAGGCTTTATTGAACTCATAGTATCGTTACACATGATTGTCTGTCCAAGAGGAAGAACAGCAAGCAGATGTTCCTTAGTATGGGATATGCCCTCCCTTACTGCAATGGTTGCTTCGCACCGTCTCCCCATACTCAGCACCAGATTGTCCAACAGCTCTTGATGTAAGAGTGCCCATTCCTCAATAAGCATCTGTTTAAGTTATCGGGTGTTCCCAGGAGGATGTAATCGTGCCGCAAGGCGTCTCCCCAAAGCATCCCACACATGTTCTATCGGATTTAAATCAGAGGAGAAAGCCGGCCAATCACTTCGAGTGATATCTTCACTTTTCTGGAGCTCCTCAACAGCATGAGTCCTGTGTGGCCGTGCATTGTCATCCATAAAAACGAAGTCTGATCCAATGGCACCTCGGAACAGATCACCTCCTGACAACAGGATCACCTCCTGACAATAGCTATCTCCAGTTACAGAACCTCTGTCGAAAACGTGTAGCTCAGTCCGCCTGTTCATCATAATGCCTCCCCAGACGACAACTCCAGGACCACCGAAACGGTCTCTTTCCGTGATGTTACTGGGATGAAACCGTGTCCCGACCTCTCTTCAAATCAACTGGCGTTGGGAATCGCTTGTGGAACTAAAACGACTCTCATCTGTAAAGAGGTCACGACTCCATTGATGAGATGTCCAGTTTTTGTGCTCCCTGCACCACTCTAAACGGTGCCGCCGGTGGGAAACTGTCAAAGGGATGCAGCGTTAAGGACGGCGGGCGAATAGGCCACCTTTGTGAAGGCGTCTGGACACAGTAAAACGCGACACTTGTCGCCCCGTTGCTGCACACAGTAGCTGAGCAATGACGCTTACTGACTGGTTTCGGGTTCTTTTCGCCTGCAGGACGATATATCGGTCATCCACTGCAGTTGTTTTCCTGGGGCGGCCACCACTAACCTTTCTCACAGCTGTACCTGTGGTTTGGAAGGCTTTCTAAGCGCGCGAAACGACACTTTTGTTGATTCCGAACTCTTCAGTTACACCACTGGTCACACTACGCCCCTCCTCCAGCTTTCCGATCATTCTTCCACGTGTGAAATCGTCCATGGGATTTCTGCTAGCCATATTTCCGGAATTAACTCACGTGCACTTGCAGCGAATGTCTTTAATTGCGTCTCCGTCCTTCCTTTTATTGTAGTGTTGAGCTGCGCGCGCCTTCCGCACGTGTTTTGCGTAGGCTCACGTCGCCTGTGACGTTTTGTTCCTGATATTTGCATACGCATGACCTTTCTCTTGAATTACGTGCTCATTGTACTGATCGCAAGAACTCCTTTTCTGCAATTTCATAGCTATCTGCTTAAAATTTGCATTGTTGCTTAAGTTTTGCACACCAGTGTATTTATCATGAAATACGCTACAGTGAAGTTAATTATTTTAAAATCACGCATGACATTGAAGGAAATGAGCATCTTATACACACTGATATTAAAATATGCTTGTTTAAAAAATACTGCCAATTAGAAATGTATTTTTTTATTTTATTTTGTGTGTATTATCCTTTATTGTTTTATTACAGGGACACTGAGGTTTCGATTATAAGCCATGTGTCTTATGAAGATTTAAAAATCTATTAACTATTCAAAATTCTGCAAAGATTAGTGTATTTGAACAATCAAGCAATCTTTTCTTTTATGTTTCTTTCAAGCAGACAATTTTAAACTTCTGTTTTTTAAGCACAAAAATAAATGAGGTAGTTTATATACTACATTGCACATTTCAAAAATTTATAAGAGAAAAAGTAAATCAAAGGATATAAATTGCTCACATTTTAACATAAACTCTGTAATGCCAAATTTAAATGCCAGAAATATAAACAAAACATTAACGTAAATCGTACTCCAAGTTCTTATAATAAATAATTACACAAATATGAGAGAAGAGTCAAAACTTACAGTTTTTAGGTTTTGAAGAAGTCCTTAATAGATGACTTAACAGACGCCTTGCCTTCCTCATTTAAATACGATAAAATACTAGGCGGGAACTAAGGAAACCGGACAGTCGTGGATCGGATTCTCGGGAGTCTACTCTATTATCTGTTCAGTATGGAAAAATAGAAATAAATCGATAATAGTAGCTCGGTAATTAAATTACAGATTTTATTGAAATGTGTGATCGATATATAACTATATTTAACCTAAACATTGTCTTGCCTGGAAACGAAAACTAGTACACGTGCAATATCTGTCAATATTTTTGAAGTTCAATTCAAGTCAAAATGAAAAACTGAAAATGTTTGGATGAAAAATATAACTATTTCGCCCAAAAAACTATCCATTTCCACATCGCACCTTTTGAATCAGAGAAAAATGTTGCGCTCCAAAACTAAGCATTAGATGATCTGTCACGTATTCTGATCTACAGTTCAATTCATTGCCGAAAACGACAATCGATCTCCTAAATTTTCACAACGCGCCCAACATAACTTTATTTGATTAAAAAATGAATTTAACAGGTTAGAGGATAAAACGCGTCTACTATCCGTCATGTTTTCGATCTGAAGCGCATTCCATTTTCCCAACCATTAAACGCATGTCTGCAAACTTCCACATCGTACGAACATTTAGAAATTCCAATTGGAGTAAAAAAGAAATTATGTCTGTCTGTCTTCTCTATAACTGAAAAAAAATCAACAAACAGATAATATTTGATACGAAGCCTTTATACGTAATGTGAGTGAAAGGCTTTCACGATAAGTACAAACAAATCAAAGCAATCCGCTAAAGAGATGAGATTTGTCATACTATTCAGCAAGATTGCGCACCTGCGTGACATTTCAGATCAAATTCAGGTACAGAAGGATTTTTTGTCCGTCTGCGTTTTCGTGAAGATATGAAAATGTTAACTGAAAAAAGAAACAAGCTAAATATGTGAAATTTAAATGTCTGCTGTCCTTCCCCGGCTTATACATGTGCGAAACAAGATCACAAAATTTCTGATCAGAGACCGATATTTCTCATTAGCTGCGGCGAATTTCATTTCAATTTGTAAGTAAATTTTAAACAAGTTTTCTTTTTACGCATTTATCTATTGAATAACTATTGTAAGGATTTTCTTCATTTGTTTTTTGTTTTTTTAAGTAAAGAGAAATTGAAGGCCAAAAAAAAAAAAAAATGAAAGCTGTTAATATGAAACGATTCATTTCAGGCATTAGCTGAAAGCCCCCACAATTTTTTTTTCGGTTATCTCCCGCTCTTTGCAATTATTGCAGAAAAAGGAAAATTTTGTGTCAGCCGTGTGTCTTTCTTTATAACGGATTAGAATGCATAAGATATTCATGGATTTTATTGCAAACATTTTTTGATATTTACCCGTTTGCTATTTACTGAAAAATTTCACTTCACTTCTTCCGCTCAAAGAAAACGCTCATTCATCACCTTGATGTGAAACACGTGTTGATTTCCACAGCGAGGGCAGGAAAATTAAATGCCGAATACATTTCGCTTCGTGAACCGTTATTACGATATGATCTCGATTAAAGGTCAAATGACGTCATTAGCAGTTACTGGAGAAAGGGAGGGGCAATGCGTCCTTTTTTTTTTTTTTTTTTTTTTTTTGTGCTGCTGATATGAAAAAAATTCATAGCAGTTTTGGTGCACTTTTTTTCTGATTTTGTTTTTTATTTTCTCATTCTAAGGCTACTTATTTTATGAATATCAAATTGAGTTTGATTACAATTATTTCCAGACAATTGCAATGAGTACAGTTAAAGAAAGTAAAATTTACTTTGCTAGTTTCTATTGAATTCTTCGCGTGATAAGGGTTTACAGATTAGATTACGCAATTTAAATTCTGTGCAAGTTTGAGGTACGAACTCGCAACGTTAGGATTCATAGCCGAGTTACAAAGCCACTAGACAAAAGTATACACTCCTCTCCGGAAGTTGTTGTCTGGCTTATGATGTTACCACCATAATTCTCTGAAATCCCTTAACCCTTTCCGGTGCTGCTCATAAAAATTTTTGAATTATAATGGGGAAAAAAATGCAATTAGTCGGTTGTATACATACTGATTTTGACGTTAAACATTTCTTTAACTTATCTCCCTCCGCAGGGGTTCCTGCCCGTCAAGAGCAAAAAAATCTTTCTAAATAATTGCGTAAATTCTTTGTGATAATAGAAGTAACACGAATATTTTAGTTTATAAACACTTTTATTCGTGTTATAGCTAATTTGAAACATTCGAAATATTAAGGATATAAACTATAAAACATTTACTTCAGAGTATCTGAAGTAAGTTTTAGAATATGAATAATTAAAAAATAAAAACGACTGCAATTTAATAAAAATTATAATCACAAACTATAATTTAATTTAACTAAGAATAAAATTATCTTATTAAAGTACTATAAATAAATTTTTACAAGTACATTTAAAGTGGGAAATATCGAATAAAAACAAAATTCAAAATAAATTATTATTTGATATGAAATTTCTCAAAGCATGTGGGAGTGCCTTTCTGTATGACACATAATGGGACATTTCATGTTCTGCACACTGTTCGTGTTTTGTGCACATTTTTTTTTATACTGCACAGTGAATATCTTAGATGGGGAATTTGCTGGGCATATATTGGACATTTATTTAATCCTTGGTTACATAATTTTTACGTGAAGACTGCAGTAACAATAATAATTATTAAAAGAAATTAAATAAAAAATTTATGACTGCATAAAAGTCAGTATTTTCAGAAAAAAATAGCAAAAATAAATAAATAAAAAAAAAAAAAAAAACAGAACATGAGGTTGAAACACGAGTAACAACCTAGGAAGATTGGCAAATGTGAAATGATTCCTGGCTGGTTTCTTCCTCTCGTTTCCGAAGATTAAGAGGTAAATCTCTCCCTGAATACAGAATCAGCATCACATCCTTCTCTGTAAAATATCATATTACACATGTCACAGGAAGACAGGCGAAAGAAAGCGAAGTATATAAGGATACCGATACATTGTTTATTTTTCGGATAAGCATCAGAGGCTCTTTCCAGTATTAAGACTATTGTAGTGATATAGAGACAAATTATTGCATTGTCCCTGCGGCCTATTCATATCGCAATTTCCTCGCAAAATGGGTAGCGACTCTTGTTACTGTGGAGGGAAGTGGTTTTACTCTCCTAGCGTCTTATTATGTCATCAAAGGACCTTCGGAATTTTAGATATCGAGTCCAAACTATGGCTTTCAAATAGCATTTAAAAGACCCAAAAAAATATTGGGAGTTTTTTTTTCCTCCTTCATAGAATGAGATAAGTTATATAAATGCCGAGTTCCTTGTACGAATGCTATTCTGAAAATTTCTCTTCAGTTGTGAATTTCTACTCTTTATTTTATGTACTGTGAATCGGTTTTTGTATTATCAGGGTGATTTCTTTTTTATTTAAACGCTTATCGTTACGAGTGAAGATAAACTTGAATTCACTGATGAAGAAATTCAAACAATTTTATCCTACTGATGAAAGCTACAGTGATCTGTCAAGCGAAGATGATGGTTGGTAAAAAGTTTGTTTGTCGGTTGTTTTAGCAGATCGTTTGAAACCTTTTCACAAATTTCATTTATCTTTATTATTTCATTGGAAAATAAAGTTTTAAAACCCATCTCGTCTATTTTTTGAATTATTGTCATGTACAAAAAAATTAAGCAGTAATTAATATATGGCATATTGTCTACGATTGACAAACGATTGTTTTAATAACATTTTAAAAGTTATCTATACTTACTAACTGATCAGGCAAACGTTGTTCTGCCATATAAATTATTTCTAGTGAATATTTTGGTTGTTAATTAAAAAATAACGAATGTATTGTAAGTGTATGGGGAAGGGATCTATGACAGAAAGGGGAATGGAGCGCTGTAGATGATGATCGTCGATTAAAAAAAACAAAAATTCATTTTCTCAATACAATGTATTTCATTTACTTAACGAACATATACATTGTTTGATCTCTTAAAAGTTAAACGTAAAGTGAAAAAAGAAATATATTTTTTATCCTAAATTATAAAAATGAAATAAAGAAAATAAATATTCATTTCGAAGAGTAATTGAGTGTACGATATTTTTGTCAGTCCGTATTTAGCCAACACAAATAAGCTCGATGGTTTGCCAACTCTAGAACATGCCACGTATGATTGTCCTGTGAAAAACATAGTGTGCCCAAATATAAGCCGCAAACAGATATTGTATGGCCTTGCGACTTATTTATTGTCATTGCGAATACCAATCTAATAGGAAATTGAACGCGTTTGAATTCAATTGTCACGTCTGTGAGGATCATTGGAATTCGTGGCAGCAAAACATTTTTGGCTTGTAATTTGACTTTCAAAATGGTGGTTTCGATAACGTTTTTCATCCATTTTTTAATGACCAATCGCGCGCCATTGCGCAGACGTGGTGGGTTCAAATTCCGAATGGCAAATCCAGTGACATGCCTGGCAAATCCAGTGAGCTCAAAAACTATATTGGATAATTTACAGCTTCGTTAGCATTGCAAATTGTATCTGTCGATTTGTATTATACCAAGTCCCCTGGCAACGATTGCTGTATCTTGAAATTTAAATCGTCGACGTCCACATTTTTTGCTGCCAATATGGCTCTTTCTGCCAGCCACGCACGATATATGTATTGTGTGCGTACATCGGGAAATATACGGTCAATGAGAGCATTTTGCGAATCAACGATAGTGCAGAAATTAGTGGGCAATTTTATGCACCCAGTATTTTTATAGACAGCAACTTTTCAATCGCCGATATCTAACTATTGGTCCGAGAATGTGTTAGCAGATGGATCTTGTAGCATTTGGACGCGCGTGTTTATTTTTATCTGGACTTTTTCAACCTGACGCCACAGTGGCGATGATTTCAAGCAAGCGTTGATCTCATCAGAGTACAATGAACGTAGATAGGAACACCTTAATTACCTAGCGTTATGAAATATACTTTACGACCTATTCTCATACCTACCAAATACACAAAAAATTTCATAAAAATCTGTCAAACCGTTTCGGAGGGGTATGAACACAAACACCGTGACATGAGATTTGTATATATTAGATGGATTAGCTGGACGTTTTCAGCATTACGCTACAGTGGCGATGATTTCAAGCAAGCGTTGATCTCATTAGATACGGTGAACGTGGATAGGAATTACCTAGTGTTATGAAATATGCTTTAAGATCTATTCTCATACGTACCAAATACACATAAAAAATTTCATAAAAATCTGTCAAGCCGTTTCGGAGGGGTACGAACACAAACACCTTGACATGAGATTTGTATATATTAGATAATAAAGTTTAACGTGTGTGGGGGGGGGGCGCTCTATATTAAATAATCTAATAATTTAGCCATGCCAATTTTACTTTACCATAACAATTCAACAATATTTTAAAACATTCCTGCCCAATAAACATAGAGCATATTAAATTATTAGCTATACATGCATTCGAAGTGCCGAAATTATTTGTCAAATAAAACTAACATTAATCGGTCAGGTTTATCAGGTTGAAACTGACATAATCGGTCGGCTGCATTACAGTTTTATTATTCGATAACTTTCAAAATGGGAGAAATTGAGGGAAAGAAACATTGATAACTTATCTAGGGATCATGACTCTTCATGTCAAATAGAAACTAGAGAAATCGAACCAGTGGTTCAGGCTGGGTGACTCGTTCCTTTTCCCCCTTATTTTAAATATATAGATAGCTTGTATAATTTTAAATATGTAGATAAGCCCCTGCGAAAATCTTGGGCAAGGCATCTTTTACCATACATTACTATCTTTAAAACTGTTTTTTTCTTTTTCACATAGGATTATTGATTCCAAAATGAATCTAGGTGGCAATTATTTTTTTCCGCGACTGTACAATAGGTTTAACAGTAAAATATGTGGGTATTTTTTAAATCTAATTTATTAGACTATCATTATTTTACTAATAAAATATCAACTGCAATTCATGAAAAAATAATTGTGATACTGTAACTTTTTAAGTACACTTAAAGAGCTTATTCAAGCATTCGTTAAACACGAATAAATCTGTACCTAATTTTATAAATTCTATGTTCAGTATTATAGCTATGAAATCGAATTCCCTTTTCGAATTTTCTTTCTTTATGACAAAAACTAATACAATTTCAAGTACTTCTAAATTTAGATTTTATTTTTTAAATTTTTTTTGGATAAGAATGTTTTAGTAATTATTACTAAGGAAAATTAAATATTTATTTTTATAGAAAAATATTAAACATACATATACAAATCGGACAATTATTAGTATTTAATATCAATGTTCATTTTCCTCTTTATCCTGATCCTTAAATAGAATCTCCTGTCATATACACTGTTAAATCTGCGCATGCGTAAAATGCTTTTACACACGTGCATTTACGCAAAATTACATTTATGTCATATGATCTCGATTGAGAACCATCTGGATGCTCTTCGCTTTCCTCCCTGTTCTTTTTAATTTACAGTCATATTTTTGAAGCATGTTAATGTATAAAATAAATTCTTTTGATAGTTTGCAATATTTGCTGTATAAATCTCCAACACTCAGAAATATAAAGGGTAAATTTATTTCACGACGACATTTTATGACCGTTTACATGTGTATATAAACTTGGAGATAGCCTTTCAATTCCTGCGTAAAGTCATGGTATTTTACTTTAAGAAGGAAAATTCTAAATATGATAAATATTTAAATAAATATTTTGATTAAAATTTAAATACATTATAAAATTTGGCAACAATGGTAAAATGTGCCAAGTTGGCAGCTCAGAGAAGCGAGTCGAATTTTCATTGCAGATTCTAATCATACACAATATGTAAATCGAAAAAGAATTGTAAAAAAACATAGTCAGGTAAAAATACAATAAAAGATGGCAATACATCAGCCAGCATATATTTAATAAAAGATTTTAATAAAGTAGTAGTAAAAAAATGAACTTATTTTTAGATAAATTTTAAAGTGAAAATAAGGAATAATAGTGCAACGAAACTTCAACTGTACAATTCTCATCCAACTGATCCAAAAATTTTAAAAATATTAATTTTTTTAAGTAAAGGGCTACAAAAATTTACCCACTTGCGATCACGAAGTGTAGAATGAAAAAGGTAAAATAGTAAATAATTATAGACTTTGAATTCAAATTGGAGATTAAAATTGAATGAAGAGAAATTTCAAAAACGATAAAGAAAAATTCCCCAAATTTTACTGCAATTCTAGAGCATGAACAGTTCAGCTAAGTTCTCATATATATACTATCGCTAGAAAAGCGAAATGAATCGACATTTCTAATTTGTTATGTTTGCTGATCGATCAATGAACTAGCAAATTAACTCTAATAATATTTAGGTTACTAAAAAGACTTTACCTAAAGACTTATTTACATTTAAGCCGAATTGGCAATTGATTTATATTCAACCAAACTAAAAATCATTTTAAGTAATGGATAGAAATGAGCAATTCATCTTAAGAATTTTCACTTTTATTTTATATCAATTCAATAGTTCTCAGACGATGTAGACGTACGTACCATCTTACATTTAGACTACGAATTTGTTAGCAATGTAGTTTCTAGAAAATATTTAAATTATCAAAACTAACAAATATCTGAAAAAGATCGGAATATTTGGCAATATTAAAAATCGAATTAGAAATACATAAGTTTTATTTGCAAATTTGATACACAAAAATAGATGATTTACAAGATTGTTACAATATAAAAAGGAGAATATGAATGCATTTGAAATAAGAATTCGTAACAGGTATCAAAGTAAATTGGGTTTTGAAATTTTTATGCAAAATGCTGAACAAGAACTCATTCAAAGCATTTTTCTAAAATAAACCGACTCTTTAGTTCCGAATTCTATTAATGAATTCTTAAGAGTTGCATACATTTAAATAAATTACTGAATAATAACATAATTTCAACGATTGTTTTCAATTGCATAATACAATTCAGAATCAATAAAAATTAAATATTGTATTTAAGAAAATGTTTTTTCCAAATTTAATATTCAAGAATTCTGAATAATCAGATGTTAAAAAGGTTTCATTTTCATTAAGGAAAAAGGAAATTAAGCAATCAACATTAGGTTATTCCATTCACTCATCGCATTCATCCGCCATTTTTCTCAAAATGTTTTATTCACAAAACCATTTCCCGAATAAAGGACCTTCCAAATTTATCCACTTGCGATCGGGAAGGAATACAGAAAGTTATTTTTTCATTTTAAATTCGAATGAAGATAAATACCAATTAAAGACTGGTTTTTCATAGAAATTTCAATGAGAAAAACTGCAATTCACCAAATTCTAAAGCATTACCAGTTTTCTAATCAGTCATATCTATGCTCTTATCAATAAACTAAATTCTAATCATTTTTATTTAAATTAAAAGGATTTTGGGTAAAGGATAAAAACAAATAACTATTAATTTATCTGATGCATTTCTATTTTCCATTTGAATCAATTCAATATTCTAACGACTTGGATGTATGTACCGTCTTAAACTAACAAATTTCTTAACTGAATTTATAATTTCCCTGAGATGTCTCTCATAGAATAATTTTTCTGTCGGTGGAGTAAATAATGTTCAGAAATTAAATACAAAATTGAAGTATATAAAATTTTATTTGCATATTTGATATATAAGAACAGGTCATTTACAAGATTATTACAACATAAAAAGTAAAATGTAAATGCATGAAGAATCCAGTGCAGGTATCAAAACAGCAAAGACTTATTACATGAATTAAATTGGCTTAAGAAGAATTCAGTTTCATAATTTAAAGTTAAACGAATGCTTTACTTAACATACTCGAGATAGAATATTTTACGCAGCATGAATTGCTATAAATAGGGAAAAAATATATAAGTAAATACATTTGCCAGAATTTGAATTGAAAATTCATTATAAAAATTATTTCAATGCGCAATGTAACACAGAATACACGAACGTTTAATATTCTTTTAAATTAAAAGCAGAATATTTTTAGCAAAATT
>JAPMOR010116911.1:424230-468290 GCA_026543865.1 Argiope aurantia
AAGATTAATTGGTCTAAGATTATGAAAATGGTGAGTTTTTCTAAATTTTTAACATTTAAAACTTCATAAATAAGTCTTAGTTGATCGTGGAAAATAGAAACATTCATTCATTTATTTAAAATTTGGTGTGTCCAGAATATTTATCAGAATATGATACCTTACTGCATTAAATTTAGACTTCATAATTTTTGAAATATATTTATAAGCAGGAACAAAATATTATTATTGATTTCATTTCAATACTTTTGAAAGCAAAACTAAAAACTGAATTCTATGCTGAATCTCAGAAATTTTTGTTGAATTATTGTTTGAGATATTACATAAACTATGAAAAATATTTTGTAGTTAACATAAGACTTAAATACCGAGCGATTCTGTTTGTAATACTCATATTCAATAATAATAATAAATTATAAATAACAATAAAGATAATAAATAAAATAAAACGCTTGGTTTTATTAAAAAATATTTTAATGTTAATGCAATTTCATCATTTACATTTTAAATTAAAGTTGAAGTTTTGCCGGAAATGACAACAAATTAGCAAAATATATATAGTAAATTGAACGAAACGATCTAAACAGTATAAGTTTGGTATAACTATCAAAATTTGATGATTAAAAATTTTTTGTTTGAGAATCCTTTAAGAGACCAGTTACTTAAAATATTTAATTGAAAATTGTAGCGAGTGGTAATACTGGCGAACCGGCTGGTCGCCAAAGGCGGCTAGTATTCAATAATAATAATAATTAATAAATAACAATAAAAATGATTAATAAAATAAAACGCTTGGTTTTATTAAAAAATATCTTAATATTAATTGCAATTTCGTCATTTACATTTTTAATTAAAGTTGAAGTTTTACCGGAAATGGCAACAAATTAGCAATATATATATAGTAAATTGAACGAAACGATCTAAACAATATAAGTTTGGTATGACTATCAAAATTTGAAGATTAAAAATGTTTTGTTTGAGAATCCTTTAAGAGACCAGTTACTTAAAATATTTAATTGAAAATTGTAGCGAGCGGTAATACTGGCGAACCAGCTGGTCGCCAAAGGCGGCTAGTAAGAAATAAAAATGCGAAGTAAACGGAATTTGGTATCAAGGTGGTAATGTATTCATCTTCAAAACAAATAATTTTTCAGAAATGGTACCAGAAGGATTTTTTCGAGTCACATCTAGGTAAAATAAGATTTAAAAAATAACTACATGACATTCGAAATATTTGAGCTGTGTGTTTCGTTATTCAGTTTATGTTAATGAGGTAAATCCTTTTTTTAAATTTTTTTTATTGAATGCAGTAAGTACAAAGGGAAAAAACCATTATTTTGCCTACTCAATAAATAACACAATTTTGTGTTTCATTATTTTTATGACAATATTGAATAAAGAAAGGGATTCTTAGTTTTTATAAAGAAAATAATTCATTAATATATGCACACATAGGGATTAAACATCCAGGAAAAGATTCATTGCTTTGCATTTTTACTCAGAATGGTATAACATGGGTCTTTTCAGATTAAGATTGTTCTAAGTAAGAAAGAAGGGGGAAAAAATGAGGGTAGGTGTTTTGCATGTGCTTGGGTTGATACTAATGAGCTTTTTGGATTGGAGAGGTCATACATACGAGGAAAGAGGATGAGATTAATTTTTAAGAAACTTAAGATGGTGGGAGGGGGTGATTTAAGGTTGCTATATGTGATGGTGGTTTTAAATGGATGAGACAGTTTAGTTATTGCATATGAATATCTGTATCGAACCCTACTTTAAGTGAAAGTAACTTATTTTACTATAAGGGTATTTAATTCGGTGAAGAGCTGTTTTGAGAGTTTCTGAATATAAACATCAATATACCTTGAAAATTTATAAATAAGATTCCATATTTAGGTCAGAAGGAAAAAAAAAAACCCTAAATGAATCATGGCGTGTTTACCAATATTCACAGTAAATTATTTTGTTTGATTTGCATTTTATTTCGATCAGAATGTTCCTAGATGGGAGCTGTCAAATTAAAAATAGATCTTAAGGATAGGAACTTTCGTAAAGCATAAAAGTTTGCCGAAAAATGCCTGGAGAGAATTTCTGTTCTGGATTGAAGTTCAAGTCTGGGGATCGAGTTGGTCATTCCTATCATGACCCTCAAGCTAACCGAGGACGGCGTGGTCACTAGTTACCTTCTATCAGAAGCAAGTCATTTCAAAGCAGCGACATATGGTTCAATGATCCCGTCTCGATATCTCACACCACACAAATTTCTTTCATGGAACACATACAGGTTAATATGACCACCGAGAGAGATCCCTGACCAAACTATTTCTCCACCACTTCTCTTTTATATGGTAGATATCAAAATAACGACCGTCTCTTTGTGATTCTGTTTAATAGCCTTTGTGATTCTGAGGTAATTTTCTCAGAGAAGAAAGTGGAAGGGAGGGGGGGGGGGTTCAGATACATCATATTAATCACCCGTGTTTTACTTGAAGTATAATGGATGTGTTTACTTTGCATTCGAATTTTGCTATAGCGTCTTCTATTTCTCGTACAATTCTTTCAAATGTAAGGGAGGGGGATTTTGTGCATCAGTAGAATACAGTAAAAGTCATAATGACCCATATTCTGATTTAAAAAAAAAGAGTTTCTTATCAACACCGGAGACAGGAAATAAACAAAACTTACCTAACGTTTCATTTTTGGTCTAATTGGATAAGTCCAAAGGTTAAGATCTCGGACTCTTATAAAGTTTCTAAACGACAACTTTTATTTGCAGTAAAGATGCATTCGATTCCATAAAACAGAGTTAGATATGACCAGCGCAGAGTCGTGGTAGCCTAGTGTTCACTTGGAATACTTCGGGTCAGGATGATTTGAAGTTCGAGACCCGATTCCATAAAAGATCCGTCGTGCTCACAGGCTGGGCGCAAGTGAAATCTGACGTTGAGGAACAATTGTCCTCCTGTTGATGTGGTCCTGCAGAAATTTGGAAAAAGTGTACCGGTTCAGGTGTTGTCTCGTCAGTTGACCGGTGTAGAAATTTTCGAAATATGTCTCAGAATAGCCTCCTGCTGCTTCCCAATGGAACGTTAATATAGCTAATCTAATCTATTACTAGCGTTCAGTTTATTTCAGTTAAAACTAAGCATTGAAATTGGATTATGGTTCATTAGGGACAAAACTCATAATTCTGAAGCTTGGTCAAGATGACAAGGACGACATATGAATGCACACCAACAACTGAATTTTTTACAACCAGTGGAAAATTTCATTATTTATAAAATATCTAACAAGTATCAAACCTATGTATGTGGTAACCTATACATGTGATGATTATGTGCAGCAATTGAATTTTGAATCCGTCATCCTACGTTTCAAAGTCTGAAATCTTTAAAGAAGCTGCTATTGCCCTTTATTCCAGGCAGAAGAAATATGTGAAAGACATTTATAAAAAGGATTGGAAAATAATGTATCACAGAAAATATGTTGTAAACCGTTTTTTTTAGTAGTTTCTTGGGTTTGTATTGAGTTTCATTCCTCTGGTCCAACGAAATGTTCTGATGATTCCTGAAGGTTGACCATCCATCTAATCATTCGTTTAGCATACAAAAGTTTGAAATCTTTGAAAAATATGGAAAATTTAACAGTAGTCATGAAATGAAATTGAAAGTACAAATGCTTCTCTGATATTAATTAAGTAATAAATTTTAATTTAACTTCGGTATCAATCGTGGGTTCCAAACGTTGGAGTAAAGGATTCGAGATGCGTATTCACAAAAGAAAGATCGGCTTTGAGTAATCTCGTGTGAGCTAGAGCGAGAGGCTCGTTGGTAGAAAAATGAAGCATTCTTGGTTATTTGAATACGGTTCAAAATGAAGAGTTAAAAAATATTTCTCTTGTTATTTGGACATTAACTAATCTAATTATGTAAACCAAGGAACTAACCTTTGTGATATTATTCTATAGTGTAATAACCAAGCAATGACTTTATTCTTAAATGCAAGATTTTGATGCTCAGACGCAGGGCTTATTTAATTGATATCGATTCCACAATGAGCTTAACTGTGACTTTATTATTTAAAGCCTAATATTTAAAACCTGTCGAATATTTCCAATCCTGGTCTTTTTGACATTGTTTTAAAACAGCAATACTATTTTTTAAAACGTGAAGTAAGTAGAATTATACTCTTAAACAAATGAAATAGTTGATTGAGTTTTCTGAAAGTTATGATAATTTTCATCTAATATTGTTATACGAGTTTTAAAATAATATATTTCTGAAACAATGTCTTAATTTTAAATGTCTAATTTCAAGTCAAATTAGCTAATAATGACGTATATAAGTTTTGATTTTTCATAACTTTAATTAGAATTACATTTAAAGTTATGATTTTTTTACTCTAAAATGTAAATGGGATTCCTTTAAAGCCTTGTTATTTAATGAGTTATTTGTTTTGTATGATTTTCCGCTCCTTTTTATTTCGGGTGACGTAGAAATCGTGTTGGACCTTCTACATAAAATTTCATGCCCGCATCATAGCGTAAAAATATTAATTAGTATTATTGAAGTGTTAAATTTTATCACAATATTGCATATGATTAGAAATACAATTTATTGCAAATGTTTATTAGCCTGCTGGAAATCGTCTACTAGGAAACTAAAATTTAGGAAAGTAAAGAATTTAGGACCAAAAGAGATTGACAAACCAGAAGGATTTAACTTTGGTTTTATTTTAGAAATAAGACTTTCATCGGGAAACTTCCAATATTTTTATTTTATGATGGCTAATACTGAGTGGTTAAATACAAATCATTTTTTATACTCTATAAATCTCTTATAAATAAATTACGTTGTTAGAAATATAAAATAAAGAAATAATGAAATGTAATTTGTGTGCATCAGAATCTTTAAAGCGCATGTGCGTAAAAATTTTTAAAACGTGATCGTTTATTGAAATCGGTAAGTAACGAAATACATATGTTAAATATTTAAAGTAACAAGTGGTTCAAAATTGAAATGTATTGAATTTCAAAATTTTAGCAGTTCTCTTTGAGTTTAAAAATGACACGGAGCTCGCTTCAAAAAAAAAATTTTTTTTAGTTTTTGATTGAGGCGAAATTGAGTTGAAAACTACTGAAATGAGCGCAAGCCGAGTTCTTGTCCCGAGGTTGAAGTAATATTTCTTTAAAATATGCTTACCAATATCTTAGATTAATTGCTTTTACAATGAAATATTTTGTAATACTACAACGGACTTTATTAGTTCTTTTTAATTGCGCAATTCGGTAAATCATAAAAAATATAAATGATTTGTGTTTATTTAAAAATTACTTTAAATATACTATTAAAATAACTTTCAATATCAATTAGAAGGCCTATATCGTAACATTTTAATTTTCCTGAATTTTTAATTGCAGTCATATGGAAATCGTACTGAAAAAAGCCGAAATAAGCGGTTTTAATGAAATTTTCATTTAAAAATTACCTCATTGGAAATATTTTTATGCACATGCTTTGAGTTTTTTTGTCGGAATGAAAACTGACTTTTATTTAAGAGATCGAAACCTAAAACGTGTGCCTGTTTTTATTTAAATGCATAGAAAGAATCTTTATTATAAATTTTGCCATTTTTTTCAAAGCAAGATATTTAGTGCATTCTTTAAAATACGAAAGATTCAAATTCTTTAAAATACGAAAAAAATATGTCAGTTGCGGGAAAGTCATTAAAATATACTTACTTCTCTAAACCCGTAAATTCTCAGTTTCACTCAGCGATGCTTACTTTAATGTTACGTTATTCGTGCGTATTGTAAAAATAAAATTTTAAAGAAACCTCGTGCATTAATCTTTTTTCTGGTCATTCCAACCTTAATTGCGTTATTAAACTTGCATGGTAGAAATTACGACAAAGTTTAGTAAATTTAGATGAGATCAAATTAAATATTGATTTTAGAAAAGTCTTTACTCAACTCAACATGCATATTATCAATTTTAAGACTTGCGGTGAAATCTCGTCATTGCCACTAAATGAATCGGCAACGCCAAAAACGTCTATCAACCATACCATACCAGCGGGATACATTTGGCCTCGACGGACTTACGCCGGATCCGTTTACACGACGGTTTTTCGGTGGAATCGGGTCTCGAAGTTGAAACCCTCTGGTTCCAAAGCCGATACATAACCACCGCGACCCTTCCCCTATGAGGTGAGTAGTTTTTATCCTCCATCCCCCCCTCTGCTGAGCAATGTAATATGTAAATGTTTTTTTATATAAACTAATGGTTTCTTAAAATTTACCGTTTCAAGGCGTGTGTGTATGTGTGTGGAGATCTTTTGTATGACGTCTTTTAATTCCAGCAGTTTCAAGCTAAGGGAGATTCTATCGTATGGAATCCCTTTCTGCGCGAAAATGCCAAATAGTTAGCATGTTAAAGGAGTCTTCGGGAAAACTGAAAAATGAACACTCTCTGACTTTTTCTTTTGTATTTTTCGAAATAAATCTGAGCTTGAATAAAAAAAAAATCCTCAACATTTATTTTTCTGTCAACAATTTTAGATCTTGTTTCATGACTGTTGACTTCCGATTTCTTTGCTCGAATGTTTTCTAGATGCGTTTCCTTGTCTTAATGTTTTTCAGCTGTCACCCATGGCTTCTGCATCAGACTTAACCCCTAATTTGGAAGCCGGAGGGTTAACCCTTGATTTGGAAACGTCTGTAAAATTCGTGAAGCTCTGCGCATTGAAATTCGGATGGAGAGATTTGTCAGGAGCTACAGTGATGGACCTCGGATGCGGCAAAGATTTGCCTTGCGCCAGAACCGTTCTTGAACATTTCCCGAAAGTCAAATCCATCGTTGCTCTCGACAGCAGCCCAGCACAACTTGATGCAATAACTTTCAGATCTGATAAAATCGTACGCTTGCTTGCGGATATAAAACATAGGTAAAAATACATTTTGTTTAACGCCATTTAATCTGTATTTACATTTAATTGCAACTGGTTTCCACATGGCTCGATGTCTGAAATTTAAACAGTCATCTAGTTAAAAGAAACATAATTTTGCAATATTTCATAATTCAATCGATTGTTTATTTCGTATCAAAGGAACTATATGGTAATGAATTTGAGAAAAATATATACAGTCAAGAATATTTAATATTTTTTGGAATTCGTAATGATAAACACGGACCCCCTTCCCCAGAAAATAGCGTTTTGAAGTTATATTATGTCCCGTTACCACTAGGGCTATTTTGAGATGAACCTCGTCATTTTGAACAGCAGTCAGATGACGAGAACAACACTTGAGCTGGCAGCCCCACTCCAAGCTTCCACACCACTCCAGTGGTCGGACGTTTGGCCCGACGAATTTAACATGCACCAAACTCGCGTATACGATGCTTCTTAGGTGAATCGGGTTTCGAACATAAAGCCCTCTGGGTTCGAAGCCAAAACATTACCACCCGTTCACCGCGGTCCAATATCATTTCAAAAAGGATATTTGCGTAACAATGATCGCATTTATTTTACCAAAGCGAAGAATTTAAAAGTATGAGGAATTGTAAAAATTATTAGGGAAGCAACCAATAAATATTATAAAAATTCTAACAAATTCCTTAGAAGTTTTAAATTTATTGCGAAAACTTGGAATTGAATGTTTCTATTTGCACCTCATCCTTTTACGATCTTGAACTTTTTTACTAAATTTTCTGCTATTCAATATTTCAAAAACTTTTATATTGCTTTTCTTCATGTACATATGTAACATTTCCTGTCCAGGGTAATATCCATAAAGTAACTCTGGATGAATTTTTGGAATTCAACAAGTTTCTAAGAAATGCTTCTTCTTACTATGGTGCAATATATTTAAAACAAACTTTCTTCTTTATTATACGTGGTCGCGTATTTGCCTCGAAAATATTAAAGAATAACTTGAGAAACATGGAAGTGATTAAACGCATGAACAGAGCAGCAATAAATAGGACTAGTTTAGTATTCAAGAGTATATATTATATTTGATTTGATTATATTTAAAAAAACATGATAAACTAAATCTACGCATGCTGCACATTAAATATTGGTTCCTAATTTTACAAAACATCTTATTCAATTAATTGGAAACAAGTCAAATTTCAAGTTTAGATCATCGATAAAAATAAAGGCCTAATGCCAGGTTTGCCGAATAAACATCCAACATTGTAATTACAGCGTGTCGATTTCAAGTATCCATTTGAGTTTAAAAACGAGCTTTGTTAAAGAAATGTTTTTTCAGAAGAATACAATCAAAGTAAATTCGCCAATATCGTCCTTATCTGCAAATTGCCGAAATATCAATTGTAACTAACTCAATTGTACTTTGGAAAATTATTGATGGATTTGCTTAAATACCCATTTGTTTTCTTTCAAAATAAGATAAATCGCCAAGGCAACTTAAACGAAGCTAAAACCGATTAACAGTTAGCAAGGAATAGCGAAAACGGATAAATCAAGAGAACGAAGGCGGGTATTGCATGGGGTATTTCAGACGAAAATCGCGCCATGTTGATAGTACATAAATCCTGGTGTGGGCCATGCAGTTTTTAAATCCAGTGGAAGCAATCTTTAGTTAACGATTTCTGATATTCCGCAAGTATTGAGCCCTATGAGAATTTGGATGCCTTTTTTGGGCTTGATTCAGGACAAATTGTGCCCCCTATTTATTGGCTCGACTCCTTTTTCTGTTCCATTTTTTTTTATTCGATGCCAGGCCCTGAGCTCGGAAAAATATCCAAAAATGATTAAAAGCGACAAAGAAACTTTCTCAAAATAATAGCCGATGCTGCATCTCTATAGTCTTAATAAACGAGCCGCAATTGACTATAGGTTCCAAACCTGTTCCTACAATTAGAAGGAAATTTTTGGTAGCACTTCACATTCTTCAGATTCAATGCAAGTTGCAATTCAAATTAGCATGGATTATTACACGCCATTATTTCTAGCGAGAACGTTAAAATAGAATCCCGTAAACGAGTAACTTCAATATTTTTTGGTAAAAATTTGAAATTTTATAATCATTTTGTGGCTTAATATATGAATGGAAATGTCATTAACTGTAATGTCAAACTGATTCGTTTCCCAAGATACAAGTTTCAAAATGTATTCATTTTTGAAGCGTTGGCTATTTAATAGAGAAAACAAGCAAAATCCAAGATCTTTGTTAAAATTAAATAATTTTCATAATCAACTCCAGCTATGAATATCAATTTCATGAACCTGGTGCCATTCTGATGAAGTCAACTCATGAATGGATTGCCATTAATAACATTATTTTATTTCGGTGATATAACGAATTAATAAGCAAAACAATGGAACCATTTCAAGACGCTTGGTTTTTATTTGGTATAATTTTGAAAATCAATTTCTTTTAATATTTTCCGAATTCAGAAAGTTCAAAGTTACTCAACGAACGTTACTTGATCCTCAGATGTCTTAAGGGGAGGTATATATTGCAGCTTGTGGAAGCCTTTTTTTCCCCCACAAAGAATTTTGGTTTGCGGTTAACAGTATCTCATGACTGCATTGTCGATTAATTTAATTGGGATTGAATCCCAACCGATTGTATGTTATATTGGGTAGAGGGGGGTTCTATTCTTTTAATCACACCGTCACAATGTGACGAAGCTTAATGTGTGCAAAAATAAGGAAGGCCTGAATCATGGAGGAATGCAAGTACCGAAAAGCATGGATTGCAGAGAAAGATGAAAAGGCAGAATTGCACTGTATTGATGTCACTCATTAAGGTTAGTGCAATTTGTTTAGATACAAACACAAGAGTTAAAAAAAACTGATCAGAAATGGTGATAAAAAACACTTAAAAGAAATTTGCTAATTCAGCCTATATGGTCCTATAATGTGATAATCTGTATATTCCAAATTTTTTCAAAGTAGAAAATATTTGTAAACGGTTTCGTTTTATTACTTCTTATAGGATTGTCAATTCTGTACATGGTTATTTTCTATCGTAAAAAATTTCGCATTTAATAAAAACATTCAGTGACCGGAATCCTTACGGATACAAGGATATTAGAAGGCGCTCTGTTCTTTAATGTGGTAAAAACTAAAGCTTTCACTTCTTCAAGGTTGATTTGTGAAATTTTATCGACTTGCAAATTTCAATCCAAAGATTTAATAGAATTGGGCATTCGAAGAATTGGGACAAAATTTGAAAAGTCAGATTTTGTTTGAATTCGAGCCATTTATTAAGTATTTAACATGAAGAATTTAACTTGAGTATAGATAATAGAATACGTTAATTATGAAGTTTCTTAGAAAATTCTTACTCTTTATCTTGAGAATATTTGATATTAAAAATTGATTTCTATTTTTATCCACGAAATATTTCCAGATTCCTTTTTGATCATATTAAAAATGATCTTGAAAGTAATAAGTTAAATCAGGATTTTTCATATTGGTACCGAAAAAATTTTGTTATATATAAATAATCCCTTGTTCTTTAAACATTTATTTTCTAGAGTAAGATCTAGAAAGTGAGTCAGTATTTTTGTTGTATTCAAGTTTTGCAAAATAAAAAGTAACGCGCATCATTTTATGCAGAAATCTGTAGAACAGATAAATGCAAGCAAATATTTGGTGTTCAACAATCTTCTGAAAAGCAAAACCAAGAAATATTTTAACGTAAAACATTCAAAATATTAACTTATCAGGATAACCATAAATCTATTTTTAATACTTTTGTCGGTCTTTATTACAACTTATGTTGAGTAAGAGTTGTGAAGCACAAAGAAGGTAAAAATAGTACAAACTTTTGAGTAAAAGGATATGAAAAAAATAGAACTATGAATATAAACACATAATATAAATACCAGAGAAATGAAAATATTTAATTTTATGAAAGTAAATGTTTTATATTATGTGCGAGTTTTGTTCAAGATTTGGTAGTATATTGGTCTTAGATGACATACTTTATTACTTGCATTTGCAGGAGAGAAATTCGTCAGTATGAAAGAAAAGTCGACAAAATCATTTCAACTAACGTTCTCCATCAGATTCCCAGCAAAGAAAAAGTATTCAAGAACGTTTATCGATTATTGAAATCGGGAGGGGAGGCTGCATTTCTCTTCACATCGGATTTGGGAATCTACCATGTCTTAGAAAGCCTGCAAATGGATCCTAAGTATAAGGATTACTTCAAGGTAATGTATTGATAATTCAGTTGTATGACAAACACGCCAACCCTAACAGAACCCTGTAATAGTTTTCTACCAATATAATGATGTCTTTCAACCTCCGCTTTGTTTGTAAAGATCATAGATTGAGGTTTCGGTTTGTTATATTAACGTCCCATTTTAAAGCAACACTAGAACTATTTTGGAACGGATCTCGTAATTTTGAAACGCAAATGTCGAGGACGACACCTGAGCTGGTATCTCCCTCCACCACACTACGCCACAGCGGGAGAACATTTGGCCCAGACAGATTTAACGTGCACCAAACCCGCATACACGCCGGTTCTTCTTTGTCACTGAGATACAATTTAATTCATTTGACACATTTTAATTTTTTAATTTCCCGAAAAAATCTAATCTGGAGTTTTGCTAAATCATATGCAGATATTCAAAAAGCATTGTTTTTGTGAAAAAGTCATACATTCTTGTATTGAATGCAAAATGTTTTATTTAATATGGATTAAAAATCCTGATACACGAGACTTTCTTCATGTATTGATGTAACATTCGAAACTGAGTAATTTATTTACAATGCTCAAAAGAAACCTCGGATGGAGAACGTAGCACTTCTAGAAGCAGAGCTGTGCAACATTCAGTTTTACATGAACGGATGCATCGCATCGCACCAACTACAACTTCTGGGAGCAACTTATTCGATTCATCCGCACTTTGATTGTCGTACGATGTACATAGGTTTTCAAAATTTCTGTAAATATCTGTGATTAAAGTGTTTTCTCATATAATAACCATTGAACCTTTTAATTGGATTAAATAACTAGTTTTGCCTTAAAATAATTATTCAATATCATGTTTCAAGGCGAAATAAAATGGTTAAAGGGGATAAATTAAATTGAATAGGTTTTAATAGAATCTATTTACACGCGATTCCATGGAAAAACTGTTTTATCGATCCGAATGATCATTAAACGTCCTTCATGCTCAAAATATTTGCGCTGTCAGTTTCAATTTTCATTAAACAGCTTTACATGTCATGCCGTTTTTTAAATAACGACTATAGAGGATTCCTCGAGTCCAAGGACATCCGATGTAATGAGACATTCTTCTCGTATTGGAACCCGAGTACCGTTACTGTAGTGAACACCTGGTTCAAGAACCGACTGATCCGTTTTAGAATCTGCCGTACAAGTTGGATTAAAATTGTTTACAGAATTGCTTTTATTTAAGACTTCATGAATTTGAGTAATCTCGTTTAAACACTCTTCAAGATCTTAAAAATCAAACTCTTATAAGATTTAGTTTAATCTCCTATCTACACATTAGATCTAAATCTATGTAGCAGGTTTATCCGTCCTGCTCACTTTTAGTAGTTACAGGATTACTACATCATCCGCCTGTTTTAAAAAGCTTCTAAATTATCGTATTCGGACAGAAATCAAAAATGTGTTGTCTCCTCACTCGGGGAGAAATGAAACGTGGGAATTCGATAAAATCTCCAGTTATTTTTTGGACGATTATAATGCTTTTTCTTGGTATGCTTCGTATGTGACATTCAGTCTGAGTCAATAGGATCCATGAACAAAGTGGAATATCTTTACAGATAGCTTTCACTGTGTCTAGAGTGTCTTCTTTTGGAAAGTTGCTGATAAAATAACGTACAAGAAATATACTTTTATCTAAACATTGATCAAAGCTTCATTTTAAAGTTTTTTCGCTATCTTATTAATTTCTTGTCCTTCACATTTTTTCTAGACAAAGTGTATTCAAAATATTGCTATAGCCGAAATTTCCTACGAATTTTTGGAAATCTCGATTTTTTTTTTTATCCCCAAGAATTAAAAATTACATTATTTGGAGTCGTCTGCATGATTTCTCGACCTAGATGTGCTGGTCTTGTAATTGAGAATTATAATAATCGCAAAGCAAGCTCAACATTTTTCGTAATGTTTAGGAGCGCCATCTAATGAACTAATTTACTACGAAAATGTCGGGTTCTCGTGAATGGTTTCTGCACTCGCTTTTCATGATTAAATTCAGATCTGAACGTCCAAAAGAAGTTTGATACCCTAATTCTTAATGGGTTTTTTATTTGCATAAACCTCTCATTTAGCCCACGTTATGATTAGAGCAGATTTTCAGGCCGAAAATGCGATTTTCTTCAATGAGTAAAAGCATGAACTTTGAAATCGTGGACGCTCAATTGTTTTCAGTGTATTGGGTAGTGATATGAGCAGGTGCCGAATGCAACTTCCAAAATAAAGGTGGTGTGGGGGGGGATTCTTGGAAATGCATTTTTTGCTGTCTCCTTTTAAATCGGAGATGAAATCTTCTATTGATTTTAAGTTGGATTTCGCAAATTGGATTGCCCATAAACCGATATCGAAATGTATTTTACAATTATCGAAACAACTGTTTTTATCCATGATAAATGTACATTTTCATTGTTTCTTTTTCAAAGCTTGATCTAATTACAGGGTTCAGACATAACAGAATGGTATTCGAGGAAACTTAAATCGGGTGACTACAGAGAAATGCTCGAAAGATTTCTGTTTGAAGTCATCGAAATAACGGAAATGAAGGACCATATGTTTATAGAACAATTTGAATTATTTGAAAGTGAGTATTTGTTATACTGGCTTATAGAAACGGTACATCTTTCATAGACATTTGGCTTATAAAATATCTAATTCCAAGAGATTGCGCGAACACCTAAAATAAACGCACACAAATATCTTGCGATATATTGAACTTCTTGTTCAAATCGGTACAGGATGTTATTCATTTCAGGAAATGAAAGGAAATATAATTATGAAATAAGATTTAAGATAAAATAGTATGTAATATTATACAATGCAATCTGGGAATAGAACATTTAATCACAAAAGTAATTATAGACTAGAGTGGGAAAAACATGCGAATACGATACAAAATTAATATAGCCCGACATAATTGCAACAATAATAGGTGAAACGAGCATAGCTTCAGGCGGAAATTCCTGTGACCACTGTCCAATCGCAGGCTTGTTGATACTGAACCAGTGCACTCTTGCCGTGATATCTGTTACGCAGTTTGCAATTGTAAAAAATGTAAAACTCAATTTATAAAGCGTCGATTTAGAATTTATATTTTAACCCTTCGCATTCGGATGGGGCCTCACTCGGCATTCAAGATGGTGCATCATTGTAACGTATTTTTTTTATTTTGATTTTAAAAAATATCCAACGAATGGTAAGAAGATGTAGATTAATTTTTTGGTAGGATTCAATTTAAAACTATAAATATTTATTTTCGTAGCAATAAGCAAGTCCTTGTTTTAGCTGAATTAGTTTGCGACGAATTGCCTTTCCGAATGCAAAGAGTTAATATAGCTTTAATATTCTTTTTATCTGAACAGAAGCTCCCTGTTGTGGTCGCCCTCTACACTCGTGAGCTTATCTAAAATAGTACTTGTTGTCTGCCTAAACTATTCTTCAAGTTTCATAGACTTCTTAGGGACACATAGAAATTTAAGATAGCGGACGTAGATTGCAGAGCAATTTCAGATACTTTTTCAAAGATTAGCTCATTGGTAGCTAAGCGAGTCAGTGATGGTCAACTTCTGTCTACTTCAATAGCGCAGTCGGTATTATAGATGACTGACAAAACTAACTCTGCCGATCGCGCTCTCTATTCCTTTCAATATATTAAGTGACCGATTGAGTCTCCTTGCATATTTTGCTCCTAATATATGCACATTTGTAATAAAACTTCAATTACTGCTGTGATGGGGCACATAAAGGAAGTGTTACACTTAATAGAAAAAGCACTAAAATAATGAAGTACTACTGATATATATTTACATTAAGTTTCAAAACTGTCCTTTTTTTTAATGAAATTCTACGGCAATCAGTGTGCATTCTCATATTTATAAAACGAGTTGGGCGACATTTAGCGGTGCAACCGTTTTCACGTAATGAATGAATTGAATACTCCATTTTACAAAATTATTTCTTGCAATGCAATATGCCTGGCAGTGGATTACAAAGAACGATGACTAGAGATGTAAGCAAATTTGGGTGCTATTATTTAGTAAGAGTTGAAATATATGAAATAATAAATGAATTATTTTTCATAACTATGCCGAATGATCAAATCTTATTATGGAACCAAACTTGTCTAGTGGTAAGTTCATGGCTGATTGGAGGCCAAGTCTCCCTGTGCATTAGGGTTAGATGAGCTTGGAATCTACCAGCGAGAATGAAAGGTCCTCGTCCTGATGTGTGTTTAAAGTTTAAAAGAACGAGAAATGCGTAATAACAGATACAATAGCTTTTAAGCTTTTACAATCGGTACAAGGTAGTTTAGATGCAGACTGCTTTTGGAGAAGTGTCGAAATCGACATTTTTGTAATGGATTAAAGATGCTGCCTATATTTAAACACGTGACTTCAAAATACTCTGAGCAGGCATGGGGCATTTTTATTGCATAAAAGTGGGTTCCGCGCAGTTTTTAAAAAATTTGCATATTTGAGTAAACCATTAATTCTAAACCATAAAAATGATCTTCGTCTTAAGGAATGTCACATCAAAAAGGATTTTGTATTAGTGCTAATTATTTAAAATTGGCGGATTTTCATTCCGCAATTTATGCTTGTCGTGTTTCTCTTGAAAGATCGCGATTTCACACGTGAAATAATGTACGTAATATTAAAGTTAATGCAATACTTGTGAAATTATTTCTCAATTTGATTGCTTTTGTATAGGATTTATAGTTTATTGGTTTGATCCTTAGTCACACAAATCACCTATTTTTGTTAAAAATATACGCATACGTAAAATTATTTCGTTTTCAAAAATTTCTAGGGCCTGTGTTCCTTGTTTGTTTATATATTATTGCATAATTTATATCTATTATTCAAATAGGCTTAGCAATCAATATGGCTTGTAAAGTTCATGCCGAGTCAATAAACAGAGTTTTGAAAGATATCTCAATTAGAGGGTTATAAATTAAGAAATCGAACGTAGTAAGGTTAATCCATTCATAAAACTAATTTGAATTCTTATAAAAAATGGCAATTCTGAAATTTTACATTTGATATAATAATAAAGCCTTAAAGGTATTTTGAGGATTTCTAATGATTTTTTACTTGCTTTATTTCAGACACATTGTTCAAATCAGTAGCCGCAGCTTTTTCTGTGCCTTCTGAATTGGTTACTGAAATAAATGAGGCGGCTTCGCATCTTTATCGAACTAAATTCTTCGAGCGGAGATCTATATACGCATCGACCGAGATATCCATTCTTGTGAAAAAGCCATCCGACGTTCAACCCACTATATGCTCCAATTCTTAAGACTAGTGGAACATTTTAAATTTCTTTGTATTTTATGCATGTTTTAAAGCACATAATTTTAATAAAATCTTAAACTTTTAATCTTAAGTTGAATGTTTCTGAAATACATGCGAAAATAATCTGAAGTCCAAGTCCTTGCTTACTGAAATGGAAAACTTGGATTCTACACCTCCTTTAGGTTGATTTGGAATTTTATGGGGGGAAAAGGAAGATGAGCTTATCTTCGTGTATGCGCCAGGCTTTTAATTTATCACGGCCAATTGCATTCTCTGCTTTTGCATGATGTGGAAGTCTTACTAAAGGATCAACTCAAGAATGTTAGAAGTTTAAGACTGTAAATTCTTGAACGTTTGAAAGAGGATGCTATGTCAAAACGCCCAGAGATGGTGGTCTTTCCAAAGCCTTCTCGCGTACTCTATAATAAAGATATTATCCCAAAGAATGGTAAAGTAATCATGAAATGCCAACTTTTGGTGTGAATTTTTTATTGAATTTATCACATGATCCATGGTCAGTTATTTTGACGGTTACACTTGGGTTCTGGTGGTAAGGTCTCGGCTTCGGAACCGGAGAATTTCAAGTTCGAGACTCGATTCCACCAAAGAACCGTCGTGTAACTGGGTCTGGTGGATGTTAAATCCGTCGGGACCAAACTTATGTCTTCCAGCTGGCGTGGTGTGGAAGTTTCGAGAGGAGGATGCCAGCTTAGGTTGCGTCCTCGTCAACTGATCGTGGTTTGAGGTCCGTCCCAAAATAGCCCGAGTATTGCTGTAAAACGAGACGCTAGTATAACTAAACTGAACTTGTCGATTGCTCACGATTATTCTGCGGTTAATAGTATCTAGAAAATCGAATTTTTGTTTTGGACATATTTTTCCCTACCAATTGAAACAATTTTATATAGAGCTATACTTGTAGTCATAAAATCAGACTAAATTTCACTTATCTAAATCGGTTGGTTTTTGAGTTTACATGTTTCGGAAAATACACACGGTCAACATGTAAGATTTAGCTCAAAATGAGATAGATGTCTACACTATAGCTGCTAAATCTATGATGCAAATTTTATCAATGTAACTCTCTTCGTTTTGTAGTTATCGTGTGAACATTTATTCGGTTAGGTGGACAGACCGACTTTCTCTGAAGAGATTTTTCTTCGATTTCTATAGAAATCGACCGATTTATTCTGAAGAATGTGCTTCAAATTTCATCTAAATCAAAGCATTTGAGTTATCTTCGTCACAGACAGACAGACATTTTTCAAAAAGGTGCTTTTCGAACTCGGGGAGGGCTAAATTTGCCAAAATCTCGAGTTCGAATTTTCGACAATTACGATAATTCATATACGAGAAGTAAAAAATTTCGAATTCCAGTAAATATCTTCAATTATTTCATAGATAATCCGTCTTTGTGTCACTTAATAACTACATATCAGTTGTAAGGAGATTTTCAGCCAATATGACTTTCAGTTTGAATAAAAAAAATTCACACGCCATAAACTCCATTTTTTAAAAAAAATTTAATACTTATGACAAAACACGAAAAACCAGTTTCATTTATTTCAATACTTCTTCAATATCGGTATTTCGTAAAAAAAAAAACAACCTAGGGTGCATTTTGCTGCATCGTAATCCAATTATTTGAACTTACAATATTGAAATACGAATAACAGATTAAAAAGCATGATTTCAATTTTGTTAAAACTTTCAAGAATAAGTGCAAAACAAAACATTGCAAAAAGGCCTTGTTCAATTTTCATTTAAAAAAGCAACTGCAGTTTGAGGTTTTTATAGCAAAATGATTGTTTAGCGCGCGACAGCTTTTATGCTGTTGTGTCGGCACCAAATACGTGACTTCTATAAATAAAAATGTGGATATCATTTATATAGTCTGATGACCCTAAATAAAAAATATCTGCCAAATACTCCAAATCTGGTTCCCAAACAGTGAATTATCAAACAATTCGGATCTCATTTCGTACTAGCTGGTACCCGACAGCAGAAGAAATTTTAGAAATATCGTTCGGAATTTGAAATGGCTATTTTGTTTAATTAGGAATTATAGAAAGAATATTTATCTTCTCCAGAATGAACACACTCACTGAAATTGAATGATATATAAGGGAGAAGTATAAATGATATTTTTTTTTACTTTATTATTCAATTGCTTTAGGGTAGACAATATTTTTGTTTTTCCGTCTTCAGCAGAAACAAATTTCTTGTCTGTCCGACACGAGAACATTAAACACAACTCGCCATTTGAAAAACATGAATTTTCTATGTTAAATCCGTACACTTGACCTTCCGCCTTGTTGATGGTCATCGAGAATGCAAGTCGAATGGGGAACTGCAGTTTGAAATCTAAAAGCATGCTGCTGGGAATAAGGGGAATGTATGGAATGAGCACATCTTTTCCATTCCACTTTCTGTTAAGAATAGTTGCCTCGACAGAAACGTATGAGACGATTTGTTTGTAAATTTCATTGTATTCAAAATCAATTCTACTATTCCTATAACCTTAGCACAAGTGCAAACAATAAGTTGGCAAAGTTTTATAGCAATCGGATGAACTGCATAGCAGCGAATAAAAAAAGCAATCAAAAATTAATTTTTATATATTAGATGACTGGCGTTTGTTAGCATTACTAATATCAATTCTCAGGGCAGAAATCAATGTGAATTTAGATGGGTAAATAAAACATATGCAAAAACTCAAATAGTTTTACTGAAATATAAAGGCTTCAAAAATACGATCGTACACCAATAAAAATTATTTTTGAAAACTGTTTATATTTTTAAAATTTCAAAACGACTACCTCACAATGAGTCCCAGATTATTAAAAGATTATATCGTATAATCTATTTAAATATTAACCTAGGCACATTTTACTTGTGATCGGAATTTCATCTTCATAAGATCTTTAAAAATTTTCTTTGTTTCATTAAGCTTCATTGCTGAAAAAAAAATTCAGATATTTTTTTATACCGCCAGCTGCATAAAAATATTTGTACATACGTAACAGAGTTCATCATTTGTCACTTAAAGACGGACCTTTGTGAATTCGTTGGCTAAGATCTGTAGAGTGTGTACTGAACAAAAATCTTTTTTTTTTAATTCAGAGAAAATGTTATTTAGCATTATCTGAATATATTTATCACGGTTCAGCATACTATTGTACAAAATGGAAACATTCAAAGTGTTTCTAAAAAGGGATATAAAGTCTGTCAAAATAGTAGTGGTACACACTACAAGTTCAGATTTTTATCATACTATTTTACTTAAATATACAAATGAAACCAAAACGGAGAAGCAAATATTATTTTGAGATATACAAGTTATAATAATGTAAACAAAACTCTTAGATTAATGCAAGTGTGGTTATAATTGAAAATTTAAAAAAATAAAGAAGATTAAAGAAAAATAATAGAAAATTAAAGAATTGTGATTATAATTAAAATTTAAAAAATAAAGAAAAGAAAGGAAGTAAAAAAAAACGTGCCCCCAAAAGGTATTGGGACACTTCCTAATAAATTAAGAAAAACACAGTGCAACTTAATCTAAGCTTAAATGTAAATATCTTGTTGGGCTGCCCTTGGTTTCTGCGCCCTCTCGTAATCGATTTGGCATGGATTGGACCAATATTTTACAAAGTAATCCATCAATATGGACCCACAAATGCTTACTTAAATCCTTCTTGTTAGAAATTTGATGCTCATATAGTTTCTGCTGCAAATAATACAGAACATGTTCGATGGGATTAGGTCTAAAATTTATGCAGGAGTCTTAATAACACTAGGACAGTGATAGAGGACCCATAACTTGCAAATATCAGCAATATCTTTCATGTAATTTACTTGGGGCAATTTAAAATGTCTTGAGGTTCCCAGACTTGCTAGCACTTTGCATTAAATTTCGCTTGAGAATGACAAGATAGACATTTGTATTCATTGTATCATCAATAAAATATTATTTTCTGACACCAATACTTGCCATAGAATCCCAGACAATTTGATTGCCACCTCCATACTTGAAAGCAGGCTGTAAATTTTTGACATGCATTACTATATTTGGTTCCTGCCAAACTTTTAGTTTGCCACCCGATTCGAAAATCTTATATTTGCTTTCATCGACAAAAATTACATTTCCCAAATTTCTTTTGACTGCTTTACTTACATTTTAGCAAATGCCAGTCTAGCTTATCGGTTTGCTTTGCTAATGTAGGGCTTTCTTTGAGGTACTCTGCAATGATATTTGTTTTCTTAAAACATTTCTGATAGTTTCTGAATTTACAGATTTTCCGGACTTACTTTTATATTGCAGAGTCAACTGCAATATGAAAGTCTGCATTTTGCTGCATTCATTTTTGGAATAAAGTGAACTTGTTTCACAATCCTCCACATTCATTAAATATTCTTGAACGCTCCGACTTGGCTTGTTTTGAACACTATTTGGTTTCTTGAACCTGTGAATTATGTCAAAAACAGTAGACTTACTCCATTTCAAGATGTGTCCTATACAGCATGGAACGGATTTTTCCATGTTTCCAATGACTTATTACGAGATTTCGCACATAAACCAATATAATTTTGTTTTTCACTATTTTTTCAATAAATAATTTTATCTGCTGAAACTTTTATGTTTAAAATGATAGTCTTAAAAAGTGGTAATAAATTCAGTTCTATTAGTGCGGTACATATCTGTTGAATCTCTCTTTTCAAAAGTGTCCCAATACTTTTTTGTCTTTGAATTATATTAGAAAAGCTCGATCAAATTATAATTCTAAAATACCAATAAAATTTTCCGTATAAACTGTACACCAAATGCTAAAATATTTCTTGATTCATTTTGATTTTATTTTAATGTGATAAATAGTTTTATAAATAGCTCTCTAGTTATTCGCACCAATTTATTTGCACCAAGAAAATTGCCACAAATGATGGAACTTTTTTTAATAGAATGGAGTTCCATCTTTCCCACAGTAAGTTTTGGAGATTAAAATAACATTCGTCTGTCTAAGTTGCGTTTCTAAGAAATGAAATATTTGATTTTATCTAAGGTAGGTTCAAATGTAAAATTCTAGACATCGATCGTGTAGTTGTATACTATACTGTATGGATGCCAGTTTCTGCAATGAAATATTCTCTACATTGCCGCTTTTGGGAATGTTGAGTTCTGGACTGAATGTTCTTACACTAGCATGAAGTTAACCTGAAAAATAAGATAAAGTGTCACTTTTGGAATCACTTCTATAAAGCTTCTCCACTCTTTCCGCTCTGGGAAAGTAAAGATCTGTAAAGATCTTTTTAGAAGAATTCCTGGAATTCTAAAAATGATATTTATATTCTTATATTCTTAGGTCGGAGCTGCGATTATGTACGTCGCATACAGATTGTCAGCATATCCAAAAGGTATTATTTTATTAACCCATATATATTTTTTAGATAACAGGTAAGTGAGAGCAAATAATTTTATTTCCTTGCTTGGGATTCCTATACATCTTAATTCATTTCCTCGAGTTTATTTACCTTTTTTTTAAAATTGATTTGCAAATGTCGACCGAAAATGAACAACATTATGCGATATTTCTTTGAAATCTTAATGAATTGCATGAAGAACTACTAGACAAATATTTATTTATGGCAGTTTATCTGTATTGAATAATGTTTTCTGAATTATACGTTTTCATCTAAATTTGTCCGAACGCCGTATTCAGAGGTTATTATGGAGGTGAAACTTTAGCGATTTTATGTCATTTTTAATAAATTAAATGTGGATACAGCTGGAAAAAATATTATCTTGTTCCATTTATAGTATTAAGCCACTTACGACGATTGAGAGCATATAAATATATTATGATATTTTCGTCATTTACTTTCCTTCCGAAGTAACGAAGCAGATTTGTTATCTCCTAAATTTAGAATAAAATCATTGTACAGTACACTCCCGAGTATCCGGTTCTCGACTATCCAGTCTAATTTTCTTTTATCATAATTAAAGGGAGGGCTCTTCCCCCTGATCTGAACGTCCCGGGTTCGAATCCTGGTGGTTCGGGCATAGTTGTTCTTCATCTGTGTTCTATCTGTGAGGTGTGTGAATGTGCCCCCCTGTAAAAAGGGGTTGTGCAAGCGAATGTGTGAGTTTCATCTTCATATGAGCTAGAAGTCAGACTTCTGCCCTCGGGTGCTCAGGGGTCTTTACCCTCAGAAGCTACTGCACCCCCTTTCCGTGATAACGCGGAGACATCATCATCATCATCATCAAATGAGGAAGGCAAGGCATTGCATTGGCAACATTGCCAAGTCATTGGAAGCGTGCGTCTGCTACGATTCTCCTACATGTCGTGTGCAAAATACAAATTGTGATAGGAAAAGAGCAGCGTTCTGCTCGTTGTTCATGTTTCGTCAGTGAGTAACGAATCTCCATTACTGCTGCTGTCCCTGATTATAACTGAGTACTTGCAGAATTCGTACATTTTTCTTGAAGTATACTTAATGTTTTTATCAAGTGTACCACAGTGAAAATTTCGATATGTGTGATAAATGAAAAAAGAAGTTGTAGTGACTATGGACTCTGGTGTAACAGCAAAAAATATAACTTCGGAGTTGGGAGTTGGAAAAGTACAGTGGGGGGCGGGGCTGGTAAAAAATCGTGCAGAACTTGAAAAGCGGCGTGTTGCACAAGCTAGTGGAAGTGGAAGAAAAGGAAGAAAAAAACCCATCCACATTTTGTGTGGATTGAGATAAATGGAGGGCTTAGTATACCCAATAAGAATCAATAAAATACATATTATAACAGTGAGTTTCGGTATAAAAACTTTTTCCTCTGGTATTGGTGAACAAAGAAATTATCCGGGGTTTTTTCCCCTATCTGCCCACCCCTTCCGTCACATTAAATTGGATACTCAGTAGTTCCTGAATAATCGGATATATATATATATATATATATTTGTATATAGAATGGAAAATTGTGTGAATCTCACAGATAATTCTACAGAAGGTTACAAATTTTTATTCTGAATTTATTAATAGCATTTTTAATTTGATATCTTTGTTTAATTGGTTTTCTTTGGGAGCTTTGAAACCTATTTCGCCTTAGTATTTTCTCTCTCAAAGTCAATACAAAATTTATAATACGAATGTAAAAGTAATAAGAACCAACTATAGTTGTTCTTTATTTACCAAGCGCAAATATTTGAAAATAACACACAGAATAGACGTTTTACTCTATTTTCACACTTCCTTCACACACATTTTTCTTACATTTAACAATATTCTCAAGTATTAAAAACTCATTATAAGAATTATGTGAGAAAAATAAAATTATTCAGTTAAGACTAAATATTTCACTGAACATTTTTCATATATATATTCCATATTTTCCATATTTTAATAAATTATAAAAAATTAAATAACTTTAATGAATAGTAAAATCTGGAAAACAATTTTTAAAATTCTAATGAATAAATAAGTAGTTTTAATAAATAATCACTATACTGCATTTCTTATTCAATGTTTGAACAACACAAATTCGAAATATGATAATACAATGAGTTCAGTTCAAAACAATCACAATTTTTGCAGTTTTAACTTTGAATTATTTATAATTTTGAATTAATCATAAAAAATTGACCATAAAAAATAATAGGGTTACAAACAAAATTTTAAAATTATGGAAACAATAAATTCTGAGGACAAAAAGATGAAAAAATAATAATAAAACCCAAATCGGCAATTTCAAGCTAAGAGCACTCGAAATAAACATTTTCCACACTATTAATTTGATAAATTTTTAGATCATTGTTTTCTTCTAGATATTAAAAATGTATAAAATGCTATCATCACTTATATGCGTCTTTCAAAACATTAATTTAAATCTGAAAATTAATGCAAAAAGTATTAAAAATGAAGTATATTAACTAAATATGCAGTAAATATAAACTAAATGAATGAATAAGACTTCTGAAAATCAAATGTTAAAAGAAAAACAGTAAAATGATTTTACAAGAATATTCATTAAAAACACACGAAAACAGCACACTTGAAGTTCTGTGACTATCGAAAATTATTCTCGATTATGTGACACGGTATTAATAGCTCATGATTGGTAAGCGCCATTTTGCAACAGTTTTGAAAATGGACTCACTTTTACAACACAAGTATTGTTTTGTATTAAGATTATTTTTGAACAATAATCCTTGTGAATTTTCCAAAGAGAAGATTGATCTAACAAATGAGATCGGATTGCCTGTGAATTTACATCACTTAGTGTAATACCACGTAAAAATTCTTAACTTGATGCTATGAATAAAATGTGTGGGAAAAATCAAATGCTTTTAGCAAAATATAAATGTTTGAAAAATAGAATGATTGCTAACAAAGATACCGGTTAAAATATGCGAAGTTTTTGCACTCAGTAGCTTATTTGGAATAAACTTTGATCAGATGATGAAGATTTTACTCGAAACACCATTTTATTTTCCTAGCAGAATCTGTCCCAAAGGGAAGATATTTAAATCCTGACGCGACGTGTAGTGGAACCTTGTCCACGTATAAAATAGGTCGTTTGATGAACTTTGAACCTGAAATCCTTCAACTACCTAGAATGGCCCTATCAAAATTTGAAGCTGCCGATTCATTGATTGAGATTTTAGTAGAAGAAAGTAAGTTTGGGTTACACTGTGTTAAGAAAATGTTTATTTCAAGTCGGACCACTTGATTCATCTTCTTTGAATGAAAATACCTTCATCAATCCTGAAAATGATCGAATATAAACAGCCAAATAAATATTGGAATTGACTCAGTGGTTACAATATCAATTCATAAGTTTAGTATGAAACTTTAAAAAAATTTTAATAAATATAAAGCCTAGACAGTTTACTGTGCACTTTTGACTCCAAATATTACTCTTTAGAGCAGAATGTTATTTTAAATATTATGGCGACCAATTCTAGATTTTCAGGTTTTGAAATAGACTTTCTGCCTTTTCAATATCTTCTAATCATGACTGAAATTGATTAGACGTTGAATTAGGCATGGTCCAATCATTGCCTAAAAATAAAACATTAATGTAACTGATCATTCCAACTTGATTGAATGTTACATGATTCACTTTCATTAGTCCTGGTGTGGTTTAAAAGGGAAAGTCATTAGTTCTCCCCCCTCCCCCTACTTTAAATTTGTACGCAATAATATTTTGATTCAACTGCTGTCGGCTCTGTGTTCAACATTCAAAAAATCTGTCTCTAGTACCTTACAAATTTCTTTGTTAAACCAGTAACTGGATGTTGGAATAAAAATCCTTTTTGAATCTAGGTCAATTTTTGTTGTTGTTTCTTATGGCACTTGCCACGGACAAGCCTGCTGTTACGAAGACAGCGATTTAAGCCGGAGAGGGAGCGTCTCTAGTTTTTATAGTAACGCCAACTAGGGCCAAGAGTACGACTTTGCTACTCACGCATCACTCATTCGCTTGCACAATCCCTTTTTACAGGAGGGCACATTCACACATTTCACAGATAGAAGAACGGAAGAACAACCATGCCCAAACCGGGACTCGAACCCGGAACGCCCGGATCACGGGGAAGATGCTCTACCCCTGTGCCAGGACGCCTGCTCAATTATTGTTGAAATGATAGATTTTTTCTTTCTTTTGTAAGTTGTGCGTTGGCAATTGCAAATCGCAAACTTTTATTGAGAACCATGGTTTAAAGATATCGATTGCAATTTTAGATTAATCAATTTCGGTCATTTCTGCCTTTCGAGTCGACGAGCTTCTCTTGATTGGCGTGCAGCGAATAAAACTCAAAGTATTGTGTAAGTGAGCTATTAGAATTATTTTATTTGATAAACACTGTTTTAATTACGCAATGTGTACATGAAAAATTTTGAGAGAGATCTCTAGAACTAGTTAATTTAGAGATTATAAAGATGGCTTTCTACATATGCTCAACCAGTGTTTTTAAGATTAAAATTATTTGTACATGTACGTTTCATTTTTCATTGGCTTTTAAAAATATTTCTATTTATCTAAAAAATATATAATGCTACAAAAATATCTTTAGTTTTTAAAGGCTTTTTCTTTCTCATAAATTTATTTTGAGTTCTAATATATCATTCAATGTTTTTTAAATCACTGAACTGTTAAAATTAAGTGCATTATATTTTACTTTGAAAGAAAAGCATCTTATGACATTTCCTTTCCAATTAAATACACTGCATGAGAAATTTTATTGGGTAAATGTTGGTTATGTTTATAATAATTGATGAACAACAATTATAAAACTGCCTCCTCATCAAACTATTAAAGCATCAGAAGTTTTTGTAATTTTGGTTAAAGTGAAGATTAGTGTCCCCCACGAGTTTGTCGTCAATATAGCAACCCAACGGAACATTCTTCTAGCAACCCTAATGCTAATTTGTTGACTACTTTTTACAATGGTTGAGTTGTACATGAACTATAACTATTTTAAGAAAATAATTAAATTAAAAATAATAAAAATATCGATTAAAGATTTTAATTTTTTTCTTTATTATAATTGAGTTTTTTATAACTAATAAGACACTGCAATTTTATTTTCAATTTGAATACGAATAGAAATTATTTATTCTTTTGCAATTTTTAATTGTCAGTGTGCGCTTTAAAAATTCGTCTGCATTCTCACTTTAAAAGACGGCTGCTATGGAATTCTTCGCAGTTCTCGTAATTCTTTTGGTGTAATAACGGTTGGTTCCCTTCATAATTTGTTATGTTGGCAATTGTGCACGAATGGATGTCAGGTAAATGGGACGGATGACAGTATTTCGAATCTGCAGAATGAATGGAGAATGGAATATACATTATTTTACGAGTAGATGAAAGGAAAGGATGCTTGTTTGAAATTTTATATGGAGGATGATTTGATTGTTCTAAGTGTATATTAAATAAATCAAATAAGTGCATTTGTTCTTTAAAATTCCCTCTGAAATCCGTTCCTATTACGACCTTCATTCTTTCTTTTCTATTGATCATTCCTGTTATCCACACAGTCCTTGTGTTCAATGTGCTAGCGAAGCTACTAGGTTCCCGCTTCTGCTGCTAGCGAAGCTGTAGGATATTTTTTTAAAGTTAAAAAATTCAGCCCGGTGCCTTCTACAGATGCCGAAGGCATTGCATGATCTAACTTTAGCTTTGCATGAAAACCGGTTTAAAAAAAACTAATCAGTAAAAAAATCATTACATTGTGGAAAATGGTAACCGTAACTGTTCCGTATAAGTGTTTGTTTACTTTGTCCGCCATCTTCATTGGCGACTTGGCATCCTTGGAGTAGCAAGGGGCACATTATACTTCACTTTTACCGTAATTTTTTGTCTATTTGGTAGAAAATAGAGTTAGAATTTAGTCAAAAAATTTCTTTAAAATTAAAGTAAATAAATTAGCAATGATTAATAATATTGAGAGTGGTATAGTAGGGATCATAGAATATAAAAAAAGGTAGGACTATTTTTTTCATTTGAAAGTCCTCTTTCACTTTCAACTGTTTTAAATTTTGAAACTGCATTTCATATGTGTAATAAACAAGAAATCTGAAAATTTGTATTCCTGGAATTTGGAAAAGAGAACTTTTGTTAATCTTTATGCATACTGATGAAAGATAATTTATGATGGCAAGCTTCAATTTCGTGGTTATTAAATATGGTATTACTTCCAAAATGATTGAAAAAAATCATAATTCTTTGGTGTCGTCGTCTGGGGTGGAACTGTTACTTTAGAACAAAGGAAACAGCTTTACACGAACCGAAAATGTGATTAAAATTCGCATGATACTTCCATTACTCTCACAATCATTTTTTATAAATGTCTTAACCGAAACTCCTATTAATTACTAAACAATTTACATAAAATATCAAACTTGAGTTGCTGTAACCAGAAACTATCAAGATTTTTTTTTTAAAAAAAGAGCTTCTTGGATTAATATTACGAAATACCAGTTGTAAAGACTAAATGCTATACCGACAAAAAATTATTAATGTGCTAAACAAAAATGCAAGATCGATGGCGGTGTTTTGTTCGGTATGCATTTTCACAAATGTAACTTCTTAGTTTAAAAGTCAGATATTTTCAATTCAGTTTTTGAAGCCAAGATCACAAACTAATTTTACTGGGAGCTCTATCCCCCAGAGGGGTCGGGGCACTTCGAAATGAGGATGAGATGACGGCATCATGGTTGGATCTCGCCACCCTGGAGGATACACGAAAAGGTAGGGATCTGGCTCCTCCCATCGGTGATGGGACGTACTTCCTTCGGAAAGGGTTGTACCGTGGCCGATGATGGCTCTTACTACTCAACCCTAGTTCCCGACAGCGTTGCTATTTCGGCGATCCGGTCATTCAGTATTTATTATCCATGTGCCTTCGGGTGGGTTGGAGAGTCAGTGATATGACTTACTGGGAGCTCAGTGTTATAAAACAACTCAAAAATTACCGATAGTCGATGATGGATTAAATCCGAGAACTATTATTCTATGGTTAGTGATTGTTAATGAAGCAAAGCAATACTACTTCTGTTGGGTGGCTGTTAGTTATTGGTGAATATGTACTGCTTATCTTGGTATAAACTTATGGGAGTGTTTCAAAAATAACGTCAACTTCAGGAAATGGTCATTTCGATTCCTTCTTATATCAAGTTCGAAAGTTCTGAGAAATATCAGATAAATGGGGAAAATTAGTTAAATGTTGGCTTAAGCTCGGGGAGAGGGTCTAAATGCTTTGTTAAGCATACGGTTGCAAAGTTTTAAGTAGTTGATAGTTTTTGACAAAATCAAAAACATTTAAATAAACTTCCAGATAATTTTAAAATAACGCAAAATTTTGCTTTTCAATTAAGACGATATTTTAAAAATTGGGGAAATTTTAAAATCGCTAATTCCATGTGCAACAAACTGATTAATCATATAATTTTCCTTCTACATATAGTTACACTTACAGTTCCCCCTTTCTAAAATGTATACAATAGATGCCATCTTCTCCTACTAAATATCATTTATGTACAACTTTATTCATTTTGTTTCTTGTCCAAAATAAAATTGCATTCATTTATAAATTTCGTTTATTTATACATTTTATTCGTTCATTGATTCATATTTTTTTAACCTCTTCGTCGTCCGTAACGCGTCCAAGTGAAACTTCTGCAGGGAGGCGTAATGTGCTTCAAGCGTTCTTCTACATTTTAAAACTTTTAAATGTTTAAAATGCTTTGTAAATGTCTACTTGTTTGAGTTTTTATTTGTTTTTCGCCTCATTAGAACAAAGAGGAAAAACAAATGTTCGCGGACAGGAGAGGAAGTGAAAGGGTTAATGCTATTTATAATTTTATTTTTATTACTTCGTTTTTTCGATTTTTAGTACATATGACAAAACATGAATAATTTAATTTTACTTCGTTTTTCTTCAATAATTCTGAAATATCAACTTTTGTAAAAAAACCTTGGATGCATTTTGATGTACTGTTTTATAAAGATGCTATAACGTACTATACTAAAATACTAATGATACAGATTTAAATGTATTTCTTTTGTATAATTCATTTCATCATCCCCCAAACAAGTGCAGTATCCTTTGAAATGCTTTTCTATCAAATAGCAGGACACATCCTTTGGATAAGTTCAGTTTGTTTGATATATATGTTATCTTTCATATGGAGGTTCAATTTATAAGTCCCATACTTTATTGAACACATTCTCATGGAATGCATTTTTTTACTCAATGCCAAAGGGTTGTTTTCGACTCAAGTTACGTAGAAAAAAATGTAGGATTATTTTGGTTATGTTATACTGCATTTCTTAATTTCTTAACTTTAATATAGGAATCGTCTTTTATTTGGAGTTTTATCTTTAATCTAAGATTTTAATATAGCCTTTAAAATAAGAATATTTCTCTGCTTTTTTTTTACAAGAGGCCATGGAGGCCTGGTGGTAAAGTCTCGGCTTCGGAGCTAGATGCTTCAAGTTCTAGACCCAATTCCATCGAAGAACCGTCGTGTAAGCGGTTCTGGTGCACGTTAAATCCGCCGGGACCAAACGTCATCCCGTTGGTGTGGTGTGGAAGTTTGGAGAGAAGTGCCAGCTCAGATGTCTTCTTCATCATCTGTACTAAAATAGCCCAAGTATTGCTTTAAAATGGGACGTTAAAATAACTAAACTGACGACGTTAACTAAAATAACTAAACTTCTCAAGACTTCAGCTGGCGTACTTCTCAAGACATGTGCAAGTCCTATATTCCATTTTTTTTTCTGAATGAATATTTAAATAGCGTCTATTTCTTACACTTGTTCATTCTTCAAATGTAAGACTAAAATTTTCACCATTTACATTTAATTGTATTAGCTCGTGTTTCAAAGAATTGCGAAAACTGTTACTGTAGTTAATAGCAGTTCTCCTTGTATTGTTAATCGATGTTGGTAGATTTTTAAAACGTCTGGTGGATAGTGATTTTCTTAATTCAGTAAAAGTGCAAAACACTCGAAATGGCAAACCATCTAATGCTTTCCCTTTACTTATAATTTTATCCAAATTATATACTTTTTTCAAATCAATCTAAAATCCCCGATGGCTTGGGCTTAGAAACTGCGCTTAAATTTGTATCTTCATCGAAATTAGATTCTTTCTTCTTTAATAAATTTGTATTGTTTTGTTTTTAAATGTGCATGAAGTCTACTTGTACTTCCACCGTTCACTTTACCTCTTGAACATATTTTCATCATATTAATAATGAAACCAAACCGAAGTATTCTCAACTAATTTTTATGTTTTTTAAAGTTATTCTTATTTATTATTATGCGTTATTATTTGAGTATATATAATCTGAAAAATATTTTGAACCCTAAAGTATGATATGCAAATACAATGTGAATAACAAACTCGCCAATTAAAAAAAATATATCGAAATATTATGCACTTTCTTCAGCTACAACCTTGTTTTCACAAATACGAATATCAGACTACGAATCCTGGGCGTGTGCAGTATCGCTCGGAGCTATAATAGGATAGTTTTGACCCGCCTCCTTGGGGGATTCACGTAAATATTTAATCACTTTTCTTGATTGTACGATGCAACTTTGTATTCAGTCTAATTTCGCCCGTTAAAGAGACATGAAATCAAAAACTTATACTATTTAACTATGTCGGCGATCCCTAAACATATAGTGGAAACAATTTTAATTTCTAGTAAATGCTGTGAAAACGGTATTTAAACTTGCGAATACCTGTATTACAAAATTGTACAAATGACTCAAAATACCGTATTCGGTATATCGGTATTGCAATCTCGAATCCTGTGTACTTTTCGTTTCAGTATTCTGAGACGACCACTTTTGGACGGTTCTATTTCACTATGGGGTGACACACGAAAATATGTGAGCCATTTCCTGAATTTAACTTTATTGTTAAATGCAAACATCTCCTCCTTTCCTCTCACCCCTGATTTGCCGAATTAAACCTATCTTAACACATGCGCAAAAGCGCGTAAGGTTTTAGAATCAGTTGGCAAACAATAATGACTTGTTTTACATCAGTTTTTAACACTGACGCACAGACAAGATTCCAGGAGTTTGTTCAAAATTTGATTAAAAAAATTTTTTTTCAGTGAACACAGCAGGTTCCATTTTATTTTATTTTTTGTGTGTGGTTTTGATTTTTCTTGAAAATATGTATTGAGTCTAATTCGAATTACTTTAAAACATTTAAAAACTCAAAAAAATTATAAAGGAATTTTAATTTTCTACTCTCTTCAGTTTTTAATCGGAACTTCCCCATTAAAAAATGTTATGAGGTCCTAAAATTGACTTTTTTTACCTAACAAGGTAACATAGCAAGTATAAAATCAAAATTTAAGGAATTCGTCGATTAGCTGATTGAACAATGTGTCTCAATGGATCATCAATAGTCTCTCTGGCATGTTAGAAAGCTAGAGGAAATCGCTAACGAAACTCCGTTTTTACATAAATGGAAAAAAAAGCAAGCAAATAAGCTTTATTTTTTCTTTTTAAATGTCTAAAATTTGAAGATTAATTGTAGGTATTTGTTGAAGATGAAAGTAAGTAGATATCAATTATTTAAACCCTTTTTGCAACAGTGACAATCTATATTTGTTACATTTTAATGGCCTATCACAAAATGATGAGCTATACTTATCGAGGGATTAAACACTTGGGTAGTATGCTTAAAAAGGTGTAAAATATCGAAAAATTTAAAATTGTCTAACTCCAATTAAATGGTGATCTTATAGCATCATTTTCCGAGATTAAATTAAAGCGCAAGTATTCATTAAGAAATCTGGAAACAATCTTAATTAACTGATAGTCTGATTTAACTTAATAATCTACTTGATACGATTTTGTTATTTTTTGAACAAACTGTTTACTTCAAGATAAAGTATATACTGTTTCGCTATATAATGGATGTATTTTCTAAACAGCTCAGACTTCTTCAAGATGAGGTAAAAATTTTTGTTCAGCATATATGGGTATGCTCTGAATATCATTTTTAAGAATAAAATTGGGAAGGACCTAACATAATTTGAAAGTTATTCTAGACCTTCCTTATCATCCCTTTGTGTTCTAATTCGGTTGAGACTTTGGTTTCATGGGCAGCATTTTTCTCATTGCATTTTACTGATTTTTACTATTTTTTATATCGTTCTTTTATGTAAATTGCAGTAGAATGACCATACTGGTCCTTGTAGAATAAAAATAAAATCAATAAATCGGTATTATCTGAGCCTAATAGGTAATGTTGAATCATGATTTCTTGATGCATATCAAGCGGGCCTCCTCTCATCTGACTGAAATATCAGGACGAAAATCCACAGAATAGATCAAGACGGTGAATATTAATGTAGTATGTTTATACTGCATGACACTTAGCACATTATACTGGTATGTTATTTAGCTTTCACATGATTCCAATGCTCGCTACGAGGTGGATACGGGTCAAGTTTGAAGAATGTTCACTCAAAATTCGAAAAAAAAAAAGCCCTGTTATATCAATTTTTTATCGTGTGAGAGCATGATATTTTGAAGTTTTTGAAACCTCAAAATACATGGGCAAAAAAATTGGCGATTTATCGCTTTCCATGAGTCAATTTTTCGCATTTAGGGTTATTAGAAAATGATAGTTTACTACATTTGGCTGCATATCGCCAACGGAAAGTTACAACTTGACGTGAATGTCCGCCATCTATCATATTCTTGTCTTGCCAATAAATTTCAGGGTCGTAAGAAGTTATCACTCCCAGAACGACAGAGAAGAAAATGGGAATGAAAGCGAAATAGCGAGAGGTGATAACGAAAGTCTTAGTTAAATTTTCAATATTTCTAGCTAGCGAAAAAAAAAAAAGTTAGGAGCCAAATGATTTTGAGACGTTAAAAAAACCATCGTTTTCTAAAACATAACGCACATTAATTCTTTCAATTGACAAATAAGATTCTGGCCTCGATAAAAGAATTTTAGAACTCGATTAAATTTTTCATGCTAGAAAACTATCGCTTTTCTAAATTTTGGTGATTGCGGAATGTGAGTCATATGCGAACATCTTTTTCTGTCGGATTGATACTACTTGACTTTAAAAAAATGTTCTCACATGATAACCCGAAATTTGCCATAGCAGATTAATTTTTTTTTATCATTCTAAATGCTTGACGTCATGATAACTATGTTATGTGTTTTCAGGAACACGAGATTAATCTAACTATTTAAATGAAAGTTAAACGATTCTAATGGCATTTTTCTTTGTAGAGTTTGAAAATGGACAGCAATCCAAATCTTCACCAGATTGCTTCCAGAAAATTCATAGATCATTGCAAAGACAAGTTTGGATGGAGCGACTTGACGAATGATGTGATAATGGACGTTGGATGTGGAGAAGATGGGTTGTGCGGAAAATCAATGCTCGAAAAATTCCCGGACGTAAGGGTAATTATTGGTATCGATTTTGATCCGAAAGTAGTACGCAATTTTAAACTGAAATCTACACCAAAGTTTCAGTGTGTTCTCGCCGACATAGAGAAAAGGTGAATACATGTTTCATCTTCTGTTTTGAATTCTTATTTCTATCCAGCAAACTATCTGAACATATATATAATAACTATTTCGTTCAATTTTATTCGTCCTAGTCGGGATATTTCCTCAATTTAAGAAATAGAAAAGGTCACGTGTTTAACTCACCGGTCCAAAGAGTTCGTGGTTTTCTCAAACTGTGCATTCGCAACAGTCACCGAAAAACCAAATTAAGGCAACATATTTGATTCTGGTTTCTCATTTTTTGAACAAATTTTATAGGACTATTGCTCAAGTTCGAATTCGAACTTCCAGCGAGAGAAATTGAAAGGATATTATTACTTCTCAAATATAATCAGTATTTTTTTATTGCATGAGATTTCTATGAACAAATTTGTCAATTTCAAATTGATAAATGATGTCGGTTTTCTCTGGAATAAAATGTCTTCAGGTGCTTTTTTACATCTTCGGTACAAATAAAATACCGAAGGTGTTTTTGTAAAATGGAAAAAATTTTCCATTTAAATTTTGCAAAGATCAAGAGGGTAATAATCAGATGACACAATGTGATGGGCGTTGAAGAATTTAACATCTCAATTCTTGCAATTCTTCTCTGTAGTTCTTGTGAAATATGTGGTGTGGCACTTTCGTACAGAAAGAGTACATCTTTTCTGTTTGCCAGGAACAGATGATTTTCTGTATCGGCAAATCGAGTGAATCGTTCAGTGTTTGTCTGAAATTATGGTTCCACTGCATTGAAGCAGTTCTAAATGAATTATTCCAATGATTCCCACCAATAGCGCTTTTCAGCCTTGGCGATAGATTCTATACTTTCACCTGTTTTTACCATGTTCTGAAATCGATGAATATTGATGTATAAATAGCCACATTCATGGACACAACTTATTATTTTCAGTCTGCAGATGCGGTACCCAAGGTGGGAATGGTATTGAAGCTGTTTTAAATAGCGAGATTCTGTCAAATTTTCAATGTTTCTTCTCAGCAGTTTCCTCAATTATTACTCTAAGATGCTCTTCGAATAAAGCACTCACAATACTTATCTTGGAACGTAAAATCACCATTCTGAAATTTTAAAAAACTTTTCCACTGCTCGTAAACAGGAGCGTGATCTTAATAATCAGCTGAAATATTTTTGAATAGTTCCGGCACTTACGCCTTTCCAAAACTTAAATTAATAACGAATTAAATAAAAGTAAAGAATTAAATGTCGAAAATGAACCTTTTGTTTGCATCTTTTTCAAAAAATTTATCATAATTATAGCTATATCTATTTTATCGATTTTTAACGCTGTAGAGAACACTTTAATCTTTCAAGTGCAAGCAAACAACTCAGCCGAACAAATCACTGACGACATTTCCTTGAATAGTAAGTACATTGCGAAGAGATTTATGAAAATCGAGAATATTTTTTAATGATCTAGGAAAAATGCGAGATTTTAAGTACTTTTTAAGTACCTTTGTTAAGATTTTAATTTTCGATTTCTAAAGATGCGTTTAGAACTAAGTTGAGAGAAACTAAAGATAAGCAAGAAATGTTCAAAGAAAATAGAATTTGATTTTGCAATTTGTTTTTGTCACAAAATACTTTTTAAAATGGTTGGTGATAATTACTGTGGGAAACTTCATGCGAACAAAATCCTTCATTAATTCTTCATTCATTTATTTACTATTTATAATAGAAATAATTGATTTATGGGAGAAACGGATACTGCATGCTTGTAAAAAAAAAACATTTTGGAAACTAACTAAATCTCATGGGTAATATTTTGCGTGAACTTGTTATGGCAACTAACGTATTTCTTTCAAATTACTTCCATTTTTTAAACGTTAGTATTAATTTGCAGTATAAAACTATCCAGCATAATTTTAAATTTTTTTTATTGTGACATTAAGGATGGATTGCTCGACTTTTAAAAATCGAATTTTAAAATTGTCCAACATACCATTTTTTTCAACTCGATACAAAGAGAATAAAAATGATATTTCTGCGCTTTGTGCTATTTCAGTGCTAAATGAATTTCAGTATTTTCATTTATTTATCTATTATAAGGCAATTTTCGAACTTTTAAGAATTTCTGATATTCCAAAAGAAGCATTTGTTAATATGAATACTCCAAATCAGTGTTGTGAAGAAATATAATTTCAAATGGTTATTAAATAGGTTTAGATTCGTATATAAAACTATTGGTAAACGATAAAACGTCAAACATGAATTCATTTAAGACATTCTTGGGGTTTTTTTTCCACAAAGCACCCAAGTATAATACGAGCCGCGGTGGCCTGATGATAAGGTATCGGCTTCGAAACCGGCTGGTTTCAGATTTGGAACCCGATTCCACAAAAGAGTCGTCGTTTACGCGGGTCTACTGCACGTTAAATCCGTTGGGGCCAAACGTCCTCCCGCTGTTGTGGTGTAGAAGTTTGGAGAGCGGAGTGTCATCTCGGGTGTCGTCCTCGTCATCTGATTGCGGTTCAAAATTACTTGGTCCATCCCAAAATATTCCTAGTATTGATTTAAAACGGGACGTTAATATAATTAAACTAAACAAAACTAAATATATTTGTGTGCATTGATTCCTTCCTTTTGCAGAGAAACGCTCCGAAATTACGAAGGCAAGATAAACAAAGTCATCTCCATTCGCACTTTCCATCAACTCATAAAGAAAGAAGAGGCGTTCCGGAATGTGTACCACCTATTAAAACCAGGAGGAGAAGCTGCAATTTTGTTCGTCATAAGGTCTTTAATATACGAATGGCTGACGGAAATGCTCAGTATTCCGAAATGGAAAGAAGCTTATCAGGCATGTTTTGTTTTTAAAATTCATTAGATAATATATCAGTTATCCCTATTTATCCACAATGACACCACAACAAAGAAATATATCCTGAAACTCAATTTAGTTATTTTTGATTATTTCGTTTGTCTATATCCTTTAAATTCTAGCTTTATTACTTGATATAGATTATAGCCTGTAGTTGTCATGTTTAATATATTCATTGGGTTGATCCGTTAACGAAACGAATGGCTCAGTTTAAAATCCCTTTAAAAGAAACGAAGAAACCGAGACAAAAATGGTATTTATAAATTTTAAGAAATAGGAAAATGGCGAAATATATATTTCTGGCGAATTAACGTTGTCTTTCGAAACTTTCATTAAATAAGCTTATTTTGAAAATGAATTATTTCCTCTTTTTCCCCCAGTCAATTAAGCATTTTCACTTCTGTTGAATTTAAATTCACATTTTCCGTTAATTGTATTTTTAATAAAACTGATGCATTTCCGCGTGGATTAATATATTTCTAATCTATTTACATAAATTTCCTTATTCAATTCTTTATTTTCATACCCTTTAATGTAGTGTTTCGCATTTTTCTATGCGTTTTCGTCTTGGAAAAATCTGCTTTCAGAACATACGATATTTGAAGCGCTAACCACAACTTGAACGTTTTTAATGTTCATTCTATAGTCGTATCAGTTTTTCATTTAAATCTACTAAATGGGGATAACTTATGCATTTTAACTTGGAGACTGATAAATAAGTCGACATTCGAGATAGCACGTCATTTTACAAATTCACACCCAGGGCAATATAAGGTATTTGAGGCATTGGAGTGACGATTGCTAGTGATATCAAGACTTCCTTGTTCATATAGCTGACGTTGTCCCTAAGTTCTATTCATTATAAATTTCTCTGCAAATACGAATTTTTAACTCGATTGGGTATAGAAACAGTGTAGACAATGATGGGCGTGATTTCTACGGAAGGATTTGCACCATGGTGGACTTTAAGATTCAGCCATAATTATCTCTAATTTTCCATAAATTCATATATCTTCGGATGTGGTGGCTGTAGCCTTTTGCTGTTATGTTTCATTTTCATGTATAATAAACAATTTAATTAAGTTGTTGAATCTCGGAATTTGAAATTTTTCTTTTTCTGAAGAATTGTTAAGTCATTCTTCAAAACGCCATAAATATTAGAATTTCAAGCACTTAAGGCCGATTTAGCTGAGAATAGACTTATTTCTGGAATAATAACTACCTCATTTTGTCTGCATCAGATTACATTTAGTATTCGTAAGACTGAAGAACATATAAAATCTCTGTACTGTTAAAAATAATTTTACCCTTTTTGGCTAACAATAAGAATTTAAATGCAATAACGGAAAAACACCTTTGGAGTAAAGTATCTTTACATTTTCACAGACAAACTATACAAAAAGAAATACTGCAATTGTCTGAAAATTTCACTTTGAAATTTAGATGAATCTTCACATTTAAAACTGCCCCGAGTTCGAAAAAACACATTTTCGCAATTAAGGTCTGTCCACGCGGTACCTCAAAAACAAGACGAGTTGTGGGCATATCATTTCATACATTGTCATTTCAACAAGTTTGAAGATCTATTCCAAAGTTTGGGTGTAATCGTTTATGAGATCTTTATCTGTTTGTCCATTCTCATGAATTTTCTGAAAAAAGGCAAGTGGCAAGGACAATTAAGCCTTTATTCCAATCAAAATATGCAAGATTTACTTAACAGCAAGTTTATGGAATTAAATTGAATCTGATCTCCAAAGCAGGCCTCTGTTTACATCCGGATATGTTACCGGATAAAGCAGGGATAGGGTTGAAGCACCATATTTTCCAGTTTAAATATAAAGCTATGATGCTGGTAGGAAATGTTTAAACTAAAGTCGTAGGTCTCAAAATCTATAAAATTAGCTGTCAAACGTTATGATGCTTAACTCAAAATTAAAGTCAATCTAATGAAATGTTTGTTTCAAGTTTTTCGCAAATTTTTGGAATAAAGTAGTCTTAAATAGAAGGAATTGGTAAAACTTTCAAACCAATATTTTGCATTTTTTGAAAGTGTCGTCGAAAAATGTCTGCAAGTATTTTTCTAATCTTCAGAATTGAAAGGACTGAAAAATAATCAATTTCTGAAAATGGCTTTCTTTAATTTTTGATATCATAATGGACAATTTTCAGCGAAAAGAAACTTAATTTTAAAATATCCTATTTTTTTAATGGCCATTTCTCAAAAACAATAATAATCTTCACGAACTTAACTATATATCTTCCGAACTTCAGGAAATGCCACCACGTATAAAATTCAAGATAGAAAATGCTAACTTCAATTTTCATTTTTTTTTTTTCTGAAAACGTGTCTGAAATTGTGAACAACAATTTTAAATTATAATTTTTCAGCCATCAATTCTGACAGACAAAAATATGCAAGCCTTTTTTGACAGCCCTATTTTCTTCATCAGAGTTGAAATTTTTCAAAAAAATAAATACTGATATCTATGAGATTTTTATGTTATTTAAAAAAAACAAGGCTAACTGATCCACCATATGCAACTTACTGCTTCAGCGGCACAATTTAGAAGCGATCTTTGATCGCTTTACCACTGGAGAAGAAAAATGAGTCCTATATGATAAAAAAAACGAAAAAACCTAATGGCTTTCTCACGCTTTTTTTTTGTGTTCGGTGGAGGGGTCATTCAATTTGAAGTGCTGAAACCTGGACACTCTGTGAATGCATACTGTTACTGAGAATAAACCGGATCGAGAAAAATTAATCTTTAATTGAAAAGTGCTCAGCAATTGTCAATAGAAAATTTGTTGTTCTTCAACATAATAATGGAAGATCGCACTGCGCAAGACAAACTCTGAAAAAAAATTAATGAATTGGGGTGGGAGGTATTGATTTACCCATCATATTTGTCCGATATTGCGCCATCTGATTTGCATTTGTTCCGATCCTAAGTGGCAAAAAATTTGAAGATTCGGCTGACCAAAAGGCCATCTCTAGATATGTTGCTAAAAAGAAACCAAATGAATTCATCTATCCAGCATTTAAAATTTTGCAAACAAGATGACAAAAGGAGGAGCGAAATTATATTAATTTAAAAACAAAAACTTGATAAAGATTTCTGTTTCAATTGAATGTAGAAAACCGTTATTTTCAGGTCCCCCTAATACTTTTAAAATATGTGGAAATGGCTTTTATGCAATGTACTTCCAAGTTAATAGGCAAGAGTATTAAAACTATGATTAATTTTATATTAATGAAAAGGCAATTGGAATTTTATCGGGCCCTTTGAGAGCACTTATCACCCAAAAGTATTCTACATGAGAAATTTAGATCCACGTAAGTCACTTGTAGAGAATTTTCGACAGTTTTTGCATTGCCCATGTTTCAATTTACAGGCTGTAAACAGACTTCAGACTCTATAGTAAAAATAATCATTTTTAATCATATCGTGATCCACATTTTCTCACGTATTTACCGTATGATTAATGCTTATTATATCTACACGGATCCCAAGTCAAGGCCTTGCAGCACTTATATAAAAAAATCAATTTACTCATTAATTAAGCTTTTCTTTAACTGTTTAATTCTGAACCAACAAATTTTGTTCATATACTTGTGGATATTCTGTGGGGAAGTTGTAACACAAAAGAAACAACTACCTAAATCTGTGGCAGACAATGTCTCAAAGTCATCGATTTGCCATCAGATCATCCATTTATAAACATATATTTTTTTTAAATACATTGCCACGGAGCTTACTTTTGATGAATTTAGCTTGGTAAAGTATATTTGATTATAAATGAACATAGATGGTCTAAAAAATCTTTAAGAAGCTATTATATTTCCATATGGATAATTTAGTCAAAAAATTTCAGTCTTTATAAAGTTAGAGAATATCATTACTACATTATAATTACAAATTTTTATGAATTCCAGAAGTCTGTTATAATAGACAGACTTCGGCAATAGTGTAGATTTTTACGGCACTCCTACGTCCCAGACAATTAATTTGCACAGATATGCAATTTATCATATCCCAAAGCCTAAGTGTAGGTATCGGAAGGCACAACAGTTGTATGTAATATCTTTTATTGTTAAGAAATTTGATTTTTACCAATAATTGATTCATTGTCACTGCTCTTTGTATTAAATAACTGAAAATTTACTTTTTCCAGAAATTTCATTTACCAGAAAAGAGGTTCTCATTGCAATATGAAAATGATTTTTTTATTTATCATTGTTTTATCTTATCTGTTCATTTTTATTGAAATTTAAAATGGTATCTGATCTTTTGTGCTTTCTATTGAATTTCGAAAAGTTTATAACATATCTGCAAGCATGCATGTTTAAATCTTTAGGGCTCCTATACTGTGGACATGTATAAGAGTGGAGAAAATAAAGATTGCTTTAAAGAAATGGTGGAGAAAATAGGATTTAGAGTATTGGAATGCTCCGAAGAAAAAATAGTTATTCCATATCCATCGGACCAAGCGTGTAAAGGTAAGAATTATTGATTAATTAGGATTAAGATTTTTTTTGATAAAACAGTGAAGTAAAATTGAATATTTGTATCATGTTTTTTACAAAAGCTGAATTTCGCTTAAATATTCTAATATATTAAATATAAATTGAGAAAATATTGTAACTTATTAAATGAATCTTTAGACCGCCGTGATGTGGAAAAAATCCTTGAAATGATTCCAACTATCCTGTTTCCATCAAACTAACATTGCGCTCAATAGATTCCGAGTTTGGAACATATGATGGTTTGCCTATGATGGTAGAATTGTAAAATTCAACTACCATCATATAGATTATATATGCACCCTATATACCAAAATTTTCGCTTTTTGCTAAACTTCAAACGACATTCACGTAAAAAAAAAATCCATCCAAGTTCTCCCACTTGTCTGCAGTGCGTGCCAAAAGCATATGGACAGGCGAGTTTTTGAAATAGCGAATAAAAAAATAAAGCAATAATTGCGAAAAAAATAGCATATGGAATCATAGCACGAGTTATTACAGTATGGAAATATTGTGCTTACATCAGATTGTCTGTAAAATAAAATTCAAAATAAGCTGTTTCTAAAATATACGGACAATGAAAAGAATCGCGTTTTATTTCCACTATGTCAAATAATTTTCAAATTTTATGATTTATGCACGCGACTCAAAAACTTCAAAATATAAAATCATTTCTGGTTCTTCGATTCTCGAGTAGTTGAAAAATGCCTCGTGTCTGCTCTATTCTATGCTGCTGATGTAGCTAACATTTGACGCTTAGAATTTAAAAAAATGTAATATTTCTGTAGCATAGCAGATCTAGAATTAATGAAATTTTATCGAAAGGTGGCAATGCGATAGCAAGAAAAGGTTCAGGTTGACAAAAAACATTTCGGTGACAATAAGAGATTTTGCAAACATTTCAACTCAAAAGAAGTGTGTTCATGAAATTACGAGGACTTTCGATTTTAAGATCTATTATTCACCATCACATACAGTAGAGCAAATTTCATGAACCTCGTAGAATGCGTCGGGGCATCTATGCTAAAATTGCATAGATGCCCCGAAATCCACGCATCCTTTGGACTAAAAAATACATGCATGGAACGAATGATCTGTTAAATGTTTTCTTCAGTGATGAAAAAGACTCCATTTACATTGCTCTGACAGCCAAGTGTACTAAGGCATTATATACGACGAGGACCTCGCTCGTTCTTTAGTCGGCAACAAGGAGGGGGACCTCTCATGGTTGCGTTTTGTTTCAACTAAACAAAGGATATTGCTTTTCTTAAACCTTTTTCGATAGGCGTGTTATATATGCATCACCTACGAACGTCTGTCACAGCCGGACGTATCACCGTGCATTTCTGGAAATCGAAATCCTGGGATGGTGATGCATATCTGCATTTTAAACTGGAATAATTTTTAATTGCCATTAAATGGCTCCTTGTGTCTATTACTTTTGAAATATAGTTTTAGTATCCTGACCTTCCGTTTTTTCATGTGCAACCCGAGGCTGGTATTTTACACATCTGTTGCGGGGGAGGGGGGTAAGAGTAACGTAAATAAACAGATGGGTTGCGTAACTCTCCACTTGATAGAAACATTTACGTTATATATATTTGCTATCACTGGGTAATTGTGGTCTGTTTGGATTTTACCGTGAGTTCTGTTGTATTCTGCTTAGCTTTAGGATACATTTCATATGCTTGTCTTTTTATTACGGAAAGCCTTGGCTTCGGTTTATTATGGCAAGAAAATGCGATTTGTGAGAGTAAGAAAGTGCTCGCATTATGAATGAACTAATTATCTAAATAATAGAAAATATGACGACATTAAGACAAACTTTTTTTTTCAAATTTATGCTTAGCGGTGCAAAACCCCCGTCCTGTGGGACGATTCCTTCCACGTAAGCTCCGTCCCGTGAGTGCGTCTAGGATAGGTGCTTCCCGTCCCGAAAGGTTTTTATTTAATGATCGACAGTACTCGGAGGATTATCATTGTCCTCTAAAGCAATCTACTCCCAATTGGAAAACATTTTAGGAAGGAAAAACTGGAAATTCCAATAGGGCAATATGTCGATTCATACTTTTCACACAACAGATTGGTTTACGGAGAATCAAGTGACTGGTATTGAGGGTCAGGCATCAAGCCAGACTTGGTATTGAGGGTCAG
>JAPMOR010116911.1:468300-479002 GCA_026543865.1 Argiope aurantia
CATCAAGCCAGACTTGGTATTGAGGGTCAGGCATCAAGCCAGACTTGAACTCCCATGGAAAGTCTTATGGAGAATACTTACACGAGATGTATATCCTATGTACGTCGATTTTTGACTATTCAGAAATTCAAGCAACAAGTAGAGTGGAGTATGTTCTCTTTACAGCCGCAATTTCTCCAGACTACTGTTCAAAGTGTGCCAGATAGGATTTTCAACATAATTCAAAGCAATGAATCCAAAATTTGAATTTAAATACCAAATATTCATAAAGCGAATATTTTTCGGACAGCATATTTTTTATAGAAAATCTGTAAAATGAACATATTAAAAATATGTTTAAGTGTATGAAGTCTGGCGATGTGATTACATTTCTAGAATTGTAAGAATCAAATATCGGATCCTTCTGCCAATGTTTATCTAACAATTATTTCATCTGTGAATAAGAAAATTAAATACGCAAGATAACTTTCTACAATGAACTATCTTCCTTGCATGGAAAGAGGATAAGAGTCAAAAGCACAGCAAGTTAGATATCTGAAATGAAATGCGGTTATGTTATGGAAGTGAAGAGATTCGAGCGAATTTCATTTTCTTCAATAAACTAAGAACAATTCACATGTTTTATTTTGCAGTTATATGAAATTCTATTGTTCAGCTTTGGAAATCGGGCGGTTGCCATTCCTTTGGCCACGGTGGCCTGGTGATAAGGCCTCAGCTTCAGAATCGGAGGGTTTCAAAGTTCGAGACTCGATTCCACTGAAGAACCGTCGTGGAAGCGGGTCTAGTGCACATTAAATCTATCGGGGCCAAACGTTCTCCAGCTGGTGTGGTGTGGATGTTTGGAGAGGAGGTGCCAGCTCAGGTGTCGTCCGTCATTTAGCTGAGGTTCAAATTTGCGAGGTCCTTTCCAAAATAGCCCTAGTGTTACTTTAAAAAGGACTTTAATATGACTAAACTAAACTAAGCCCTTCCTTTTCGACACCTAATCACCAGACTGATTTATGAAACTGCGTATGTATACCGCGTCCTCATATTTTCTAACTTAATAAATTATCCATAAGCATTATAGTTCGATATTCATAACCTCTGTTATTCTATAGAGAATAAAAAATAAGTTTATAAAATCAGCACGTACGATGCAAAGTAGCTACCGAGTTTAATTGGTTAGTATGAAAATCTTCGGTTCCGAAGCAGATACCTTACTACCAGGCCACCGCGGCCCAAGCTACTGATACATACTTTGTTCAATTTTCTTCAGAGGAGAAGCTGCGCCTCCTCCCTGTTCTTGCTTCATGAAAGCTGATCGTGAAGAATATGGAAAAGTTGAACATTCAGGAAATAAAAACTCTGTAGCCATATTTTCTCTTTTACAAATTCTTTATCCTGTTTTACAAGATTGAAAATAAAATTAGTAAGTTACATTATTATATAATATAATAGTGTTCTGAAATGAAGTGGGGAATTTTGCCATCAGAATGACAGTTAAGCACCTTACGATGGAATCTATATCTTCTCTTTACTGTGTGTCATAATCTTATGTTTCTATTTGAAACATGTTGTATTCCGTCAAACTTAGATGGAATTGATCATCAGACTTAAAATAAGTTATTCCACCAATGAGAATGCAGGAGATATGTTAATTTGGTATTTATTAGTGGCGTGTCGCTAATGGAAGTTAATGCCCGAAAAAATTAAAAATTGCGTTCGATGACATGATGTCAAATGCTCGCGACATTTTTGAAAAGTGATCCACAAAATTTTCACAAACAAAACAATTTCCCAATTACAGTTTATTCTAACACGGGGATTTTCCTAAAAAGGACTCAAAATTGACTCGTATTAAAACAATGAAAATGAAAAATATGAAAGGAAATATTACAGAATGCGGCAGGTGAGTATAAAATAATGTGGTGAAAGCTTATAAGTCAGTTAACAGCTACGTTACAGGAGCAATTGCTTTTGTATTGTGGCCATATTACTCGGCTACGTACCACAAGGTACCAGGTTCTATCCTTACTCATGCCAATCCGCCACATTGGTGAACTCGGACGATGAACCTTCAACCTTCGTACAGCTGTTGTTGCAGCATCTACCAGCAACCCAAAGTCGCCAGACTCACTTGACGCAACAACAGCATTAGCAACTACTCACCCACACAAGCTCTCCATAACGCTTGGAGCTACTCAAATGGGTAAAAGCGCATTAGAATCAACAGCTAATACATCACCACTCAACAGTCATATTGTTCGCCTCGCCTCCGACTCACTGGAGGGAGAGTCTGTGGTAAGAGCTTATAAGCCAGTAAACAGCTAAGCTACACGAGCAATTGCTTTTTAATTGTTGTCATGTTACTCGGCTGCGAACCACAAGGTCCCAGGTTCTATCCTCATTCATACCAATCCGCTACAATAATATCCGGTATAATATATTGTAATATGCTTAATGGAACCTGTGTATAAATATAAAAAAAATGTTGTCATAAAGTAAGAAATCTTAATTGCCGATCTTGATTTCTAAAAGACTTAGGATCGCTGATTTTTAGTATTCCTAATATCAAATTCGTTGCTGGAATCTAAGCAAATATCTCTTAAAAGGCTAGTTAAAAAAATTTTAGATCAATAAATTTCGAATCGTAGTCCGTTTTAATGTAATATCAAATTTTCTGATAAATGAATACTCATTGAGTCCATTCTGTAATTAATACGTTCGCTTGCATTATGGGATTACAAATTAATATCTATTCTTAAAACGAATGGCTTTCTAAAATATGCTGCATTGTTTAATCTTTTTCGTCAAGTATGCACCATAATGTTTCTTAAAAAAAAAAGCATATTAAATTATTTATTCGTGCAACAATTGTTCTGTTACTCATTTCTGTTAAGAAAGCGAATTGTTCATTTTACTAAAAGATACATAAATCTTTTTTAAAAAATAATTTTGCTTGAAATTGCGTTTATGATTTTCAGATGCGTTGTACCAAATGTGTGGGAATTCTTTTAATATTCCTCCTGAAACAGTCGAGAAATTCAAAGAAGAATGTTTTCAACTTCTGGTGAAGACTAGTGCAAGAGACCCTGAAGGAAGGCCGTGTTACAGATCGACCGAAATGCGTTTGCTCCTCGCCAAGCCATCGGAGAGTTTTGGTACTCTTGGAGCAAAACATCTTGGATCTCAAACAGCTATATAAAAATATCAATGTTCGGGCGATAACTTTGCAATTTAATTTTATAACCAATGTTTTTAAATCGAATGTGCATTTTTAGTGTTTAATTTGACTTTTAAAAAAGCCTTTTAAGGATTTGGTACTTTTATTCTATCATTATTTTTAGTTTTTAGATAAGCAGAGAGCACTTAAAAATGTTTACAAGTATTGAACTTCCGCTGATGAGTATCATTTTGTAATATGAATAAAGATTTGTATATATTTTTAGTCTTTTTATTTTCTTATAAACAGGTTCTTGCATTTCTTTTCTTTATAATATTATGAAACATTATAACTGGATAGTATAAAAGTAATAAACGATACAAGCCTTAAAACAACATAAACCCCTTCTCATGTTAAATTATGAAATGACATTATAAAGCATGGATCAAGTGACCGGTATTCTATTGATTAAAAAAAAGTTTAAGGTAAGTATTACTGAAGCAAGAAACTTTATCGTCCCATTCAAAACGTATGTAGGTATGCAAGATTTATATGTTTAAAAAAAATGCGAGTGAAAAATCAAGCCGCTATTTTTTATGAAATGGGATCTTTCTTGAAAAATCTCTTTTCGTAACTATATATGCTTGTAAAAAGAGCTTATAATACGAACAAGAAACTAAGATCAAATTTGGTACATGGTGTCGTGCAACTAAGAAGCAAAAATAAACACACGCGCAACTTAAAACATTTAATTATTGAAATCGGAAGCTGTGTGATAACTCAACTCTTTCTTGATTAACTGGTGTTCGAAAGATCTAATATGCACATTAGCGTTACTTCCATTAATCTTCGGTTATATTTAAATGTTTTAAATGCAAATTAATTGTAAATAATAAATGTTTATCGTCTTACTGTGGATTGAATTATTTTAACAAAAACGCGCCTAATGTATGTCGGCACGACTTCTTCAGTTTCGCTTTAATCATTACATATGGTATTGAAATTATAGATACGCGATTAACAGTGGTAAACCATTTTTTTTCCAAACGAATATAGTCGCGCTGTATCAGCCAGATACATCAGTATCTATTGTTAACATTAGTAAATCTAGCTTAACAACAGAATAATAAAAACAGGAAATTTTTTTCCCAAAATGGACGAGGAAAATAGTAAAAAGGAACTTTTTCTCAAACATAGCGTTATTGAAAGAAATCGTATATCTGTCAGATAAAGCGCGACTATAAGATGTTAAGTGTTGGACAAAATGTGATGATGCATTCACCACTGCGAATCTATTTGTGTAAGGCCACGGTGGCCTGGTGATAAGGTTTTGGCTGGGAATTGGAGGGTTTCGGGTTCGATACGCGAAGAATCGCCGTGTAAGCGGGTCTGGTTCACGTTAAATCCGTCGGGGCCAGAACGTCCTCCTGCTGGTGGGATGCAGAATTTTGAAATGGAGTTGCCGGCTCAGGTGTCACCCTCGTCGAAACTATGAAGTCTGTCCCAAAATAGTCCTAGTGGTGGTCTAAAGACGTAACATTTATGTAACTGAACTGTATAGTGAATCTATTTATGAGTATATCATCCTCCAAACTGAGAAATTCGGCATATTTTCAGACCTAAAACGGAAAATTCGCCTAGATTGGGTGTAATCACTTTGATGTATCTTAAAAGTCTGATATGTCATGGTTTAAAGACTGTAACAACTAATGAAACCTTTAATGACACATTTCAACCATTAACTACATTAATAAAGTTATTTAAAAAAAAACACGGTGGTAAATACTAATACCAGTTTCTTAAAGATTAATTGATATTGAATGTTATTCCATTGATTTTATTGTCCATAGTTAAAATAATTATTGTTTTATAGAATTCACGGCTATTACTCTACTGCAGTTTCCAGGCAATGAATGTAGTTGGTGACAGTAGATCTTAGCTGATATGAAAGTCCAAGTTCCTTGCCGGAATTTTTTCCAAGTCCTTCAAGCGCTATTTGCTTTGTTTCGGAAAATTCCCTCTCCGCATTCTTCAATGCAAAATCAGGTAGATTATCATTAGGATAAGGCAGGGAACTTAAGTAAAAAAAAAAAAAAAAAAAAAAAAAAAAAAACCCTGCAGATTTTTTTTTTCATCTGTGTAGGAATTTTAAGAGACATACCTGTTTTTAAAATTTTAAATCTTGCAAGATTTAAATAGCAAGATTTAAATGTAAGTTTTAAATCTTGCTATTCGTGTTTCTTATTACTCATCCTCGCCGTCTTTCAGTAATTAGAATAAAATTATTTTTGTATATAATATCTTTTAGAAATTAAAATCAAAGAAAATTTGCCATGATGGATCCTCTTATACAATGAATAAGTAACATCAATAATATACTTAATGTAAATATTTATATATGCGAATTACCGATAAAAATTTCATTGAATTGTGAATTGATTTCAACGTACATTTATTATAAACAGGGTTTAACAAATCGAATCAACTAGGTAATTAAAATAAAGCAATACAAAAATTATAAAACGAAATTTGTTATAAGAATCTTCAATATGAATTAAAATACGAGGAATTAATTAAAAACATTATATTATGGGAACACGTGGGTTATTTCCAATCAATGCAAATAGCGCTTTTGGCGTTCGTTGAAAAAAATGCAGGCGCTGTGAATTGAATTGAATAATGGGCACTGTAACAGAATAAGAAAAACGGGAGTAACACAATCACAATGCGAAAGATAAGAAATTGGTCACCCAATAAGAAGTGCCGATAAGTGAATCAAATATGACCAATACGCAAGCGTGTTAGAGCTGTTTTACTTTTCCTATTATTAAAAGGATTCCAATTCCATTGAGTAGGTCAGTGACCTGGTGGTAAGAGCTGGACTTCGGAACTGTAGGGTTTCAGATTCGACACCCGAAGAACCGTCGTGTAAGCGAGTCTGGTACATGCTAAATCCGTCGGGGCCATACGTCCTCTTTCTGGTGTGATGTGGAAGTTTAGAGATGGAGGGGGGGGGCGGCATCTCAGGTGTCATCCTCGTCCTCTGAACACGGTTCAAAATTACAAGATCCATCCCAAAATAGCTCTACGTTGCTTCAAAACGGAGAGTTAATATAACTAAACTAAACTCCATAGAGTATGAATGGTTAAGATCTCATTCTGGTCTTCTGAGAAAAGAAAGTATGAGTTGAAAATCTCTCTTCAATAAATTTATCCTGCAGAGAAGCTGAAAATCACCTCACTGCAATACGGAGATCTTTCTAGAACTGAACTTTTTATACAAATTATAATTAACGTATTTTTTCCTTCTTTGTAAACTAATTTCACAAATGTAATCTCATCTATATAATATGATCAAAAGTGTACGATTCACTTTCAAATTTAAAATATCAATGTGAAGAAAAGTCTAATCTTTTTTACTGCAAACTGAAATTCACATCAGTGTAATGGCGATATCATTCTGAATTTTGACGACATACAGCTGAGATGCTTATATGAGTTACCTGTATATTTCGATTCGGAATTATAAAAGAATAACTTTTTAGCTTAGTTATATTAAAGCCCCGTTTTTAAAGCAACACTAGGGCTATTATGGGACGGACCTCGTAATTTTGAACCGAAGTCAGATGAAGAGGACGGCACCTGATCTGGCAGCCCCCTTCTCCGAAACTTCCACAACACAACAGTGAGAGGACGTTTGACCTCGTCGGATTTATCGTGCACCAGAACCGCTTACACGATGGCTCTTCGAACCTCAAACCCTACAGTTCCGAAGTCGAGACCCCACCACCAGGCCTTCGAAGCCGAATTATAAAAGAAATGAAACTATTTACTACAAATACTATTTAATCGAATATTCAGAGTATGCTTTTTAATTTCAGTATCCTATTGTGCCGGTTTATTTTACTGAATTCTACATGGTTTTTTTCATATATATATAATTTGGTTAAAATCCTTGCATATTATAAGCAAAGAAAATGTGAACAAAATGTAGGGAATTAAATAGGAAAACATTTTTAATGTTTTTAAAATATACGAATCATTCTCATGAAAGTGCTTGTAAAAATTTCACAAAGTAAACAAAGTTAAACATTGCACAAAGTAAGAAAGGTTCCAAGTCATTATCGGTTTTCTGTGACGTCGTAATGGTTGATGTCATTTTCTCTTTTGCCAATTCTTGGCTGGACCCGTATGTTGTTTGGCGATCTGAAAAAGCATAAATCCAATGCTTTCTATTTAGATTGAAGTTCAGGACAGTTCATCAACCTTCTTAGAGAAATTTTAAAAAAAAGTGTGTGAATCCGGGAGTGTGCAGACCAAATTCGCTGGATGAGCTGTAAAAAGAAGTTTATATATTCAAGAAAGTATTGAATATGTTCTTATAAATCAGACATCATTAATCTAATTACTTGGGAACCCGAAGGTATTAGATTAATTTGGTAATTTTTTTATAATCATAAATAAAATCCTATCCTATGCCCTTTGGCTAGATCAAATTTATAAGCGAAATCTAATTAAAGTCCGAAGCCCTAACCATTACTTCATCTCTTATAATTTTATAATTATAGTTATAGCCACATATCCCAACCTCTTCTTCCTTCCATATGATGTTGACGTTCATCAGATCATTCCTTCCGGGTGTTTCAGTTTTAACGGTCAGCAGTGTACATAACCGGTTATCTGTAGTATCTGGAGAAGCTACACCGGAGTGTTTCAGCAAGAACTAGCTGGGATTCGGAGCCAAACAATATCATGGTGTACCTTCGCTGATTCCTATACTACTGGGCCATCATGTTCTTGCTGTTCCTTAATTCAAAATCAAGCTTATAGCATATAAAGTAATACTCTATAATTGCTGACTGAATGAATGACAGGGCCTTATCCTAATTTTCTACTAAAGACGACAGATTTATTTTAAAACTAGCCGCCTTTGGCGACCAGCCGGTTCGCCAGTATTACCGCTCGCTACAATTTTCAATTAAATATTTTAAGTAACTGGTCTCTTAAAGGATTCTCAAACAAAACATTTTTAATCTTCAAATTTTGATAGTCATACCAAACTTATATTGTTTAGAACGTTTCGTTCAATTTACTATATATATTTTGCTAATTTGTTGTCATTTCCGGCAAAACTTCAACTTTAATTTAAACTATAAATGATGAAATTGCAATTAATATTAAGATATTTTTTAATAAAACGAAGCGTTTTATTTTATTTATCATCTTTATTGTTATTTATTAATTATTATTATTATGGAATATGAGTATTGCAAACAGAATCGCTCGGTATTTAAGTCTTATGTTAACTACAAAATATTTTTCATAGTTTATGTAATATCTCAAACAATTATTCAACAAAAATTTCTGAGATTCAGTCTAAAATTCAGTTTTTAGTTTTGCTTTCAAAAGGATTGAAATGAAATCAATAATAATATTTTGTTCCTGCTTATAAATATATTTCAAAAATTATGAAGTCTAAATTTAATGCAGTAAGGTATCATATTCTGAGAAATATTCTGGACACACCAAATTTTAAATAAATGAAGGAATGTTTCTATTTTTCACGATCAACTAAGACTTATTTATGAAGTTTTAAATGTTAAAAATTTAGAAAAACTCACCATTTTCATAATCTTAGGCAAATTAATCTTGAGAAACCTGCGCGCTTATTGGCGTATTTTCTTTGAAACGATCGATGAAAAATCTAAAATTATCCTTTTTTTATTGAATAGTGATATTCAAATCTTCATAAATCAGTCAGTTTAAGTGATTTGAAATTAACTCTTAAAAGTCAGTGATTTAGTTGATTGGAAATTAACTCTATGATCACCATAAAATCTGTGCTTTCTCTTGTGGTGTATGCATTCTCCTTAATATCCGATCGAATAAAACATCACATACAAAAGTATTACATAGATCAAACACATCAAAAGTAAACATAACATTTCAATAGTTGCCAAAAATAAAAAAGAGAAGAATGCAATTAATAAGCAGACGATATTTAGAAAAGTACAGATATTTAGACTGGAAAATGAAATTATCTGAAATTAAAAACACGCGCAGACGATATTTACAAATGTAAAAATATTCAAACCTGAAAAGGAAAATATATGAGTTATTCCATCAATAAATGCCATAAGTTTGTTTACATCTTCATTATTTTATGAGTCATTAAATATCAAAATGGATCCGGGACTGAATAAACACCCTGTATAGAGAGTGTAAAAGATCATAAAATAATTTTTCTTGAATTTATTTTTTAGAAAAAATAATATTTCATATTTGTTTCATTTCCTACAAACACATGCCGAAAATTATAATTTTGCAGATTTCATTTCCAAAAAGATTTAATTTATTTTTAATTTGAGCTTTAATCAATGTGATGGCAACACTTTGAAAAAAGCTATTTTTTTCTCATGAATGCGAAACGTGCTTAATCCTCATTTTAATTTTTACGAAAAAAATTATTGAAAAACATAGTTAAAATATTTATTTAAAAATTCATTAAAAATAGAAATTTAATTTTAAGATTAAAACAGTAGTATCATTTAAAAGATAAATCTTTTATCTTTAACTTCATGTAAAAATCTTTTTTGTGCGGTAATATTTTCGGCAGTTATAGCAGAAACACGTCAAAATTTCGCTTAATTTTTAAATAAATAAAATTCTAGTTGAAAATTCGAAAAAATAACCCCCAGGTGCACATTCCCGGCCTCCAAGGTATACACTTGCCAAATTTGGTAGCTGTAGGTTGAATGGTCTGGTCTGGAGAGCGCCAACACACACACACACACACACATTGAGCTTTATTATAAGTATAGATGTGCCGTGATCATAGCTTTTTTAAAAATAATTTTTATATTTATTGAGTGTGCTTCTTTCGGGTTCGAATTTGGATAAATATTTTTGAACCCTTTTCCAAAAGTGAGTAACTTTTAGAGAATATCTCGTACTCCACTTCGTACGCGCTACCTGAGCAGCCACCTCGCAAGAATCTTTGGAAGAAGAGGACGCTTTATAAGAAATTTCTAGATCCCTATAAACTGATAAAAACTCAAATAATCGGTTTTCATTTTATTTTGAGTCTGAACAACAATGGAATATTTTAGTTGTCTACAACTCTTTGGTGCCATATTCAAAGAAGAAATTTTAAAAAAAATCATCTGTTTCAAGAACTGCTTGTCACTCATACTGAATCAAATAATAATGGGTAAGTAACTTGGTTATTTTGAGTTCGCATAAGCATAAAAATGAACTTTAAATGACTTTTTTTATGTATCGAAGAATTGTTCTACTGAAATATTCTTTCATAATGTTTTTTAATAAAAAGATAATTATTTTAAACTATTTAGAAAACCGAGTATGTAGCAGAATTTTTGGAGCTATTGGATAAACCATTACTATACAAATGACGCTATCGTTCACTAGATGAATGGATAAACAATTTAGAATGTCAAAGCTTGATTATTAGTTTTTTCTAAATGCCTTGCTGTAAAACATAGTAGTATCATATAGCTCATTTTTCGTTAAATTCAGTCGTCGAATTTATTGGGAAAT
>JAPMOR010116912.1:0-28574 GCA_026543865.1 Argiope aurantia
GAAAAAATGAGAATAAGTAATAAATTACTTCTTCCTTTACGTAAATCATTTCATTTTTGTAACTTGATCAAGGTGGATAAAGATTTCAACTTTCAGATGATAAATGTAAAATATATATATTTTAGGACCAGATATTATCTTAGTAGTTTCAATAATACTTTCGGTACTTTCGGGAATAATTTCAGAAATTTTGGAAAAAGAATGCAAAAGAATAAGTTATTACTTTCTCGTATACGTAATATAAAGTATAGCAATCGTCAAAAACTTCGAACTCCGGATTTTAATGAATCTCCTCGTTTCAGACCATCCTGAGTTCTAAAAACACACTTTTAAAAATTTCCGTCAGTCTATCTGTAACAATGATAACTCAAAAACGTTTGGAACTGGACAGATGAAATTTGGTATTCGGCCTTTAAATCTTGAATTTCAACCTTGCAAATTTCTTTCAAATTTTGAGTAAAATCTATTCAGAAGTCTGTCTGTTTGTTTGTTCTAATATAAGTTAACACGGTAACTAAGAAACGAGGATAGATAGATAAGATTCAATACACAGATTTAACATCTATAGAGTAGACATCTGTCAAATTTTGAGCCAAAGCCAACTATGAGTTGACCGTCTGTCAGTCAGTACTTTCAGAAGCATGTAAACGCGATAATTCAAAAGAGCAATGACTTAAGTATAACAAATTAGGTATGCTTTTTACAAGTGCAGTTTTGCATCAAATCTTTGCTTCAATCAATTGAGAGAAACGCATCTAAAACACAAATTCGTATACTATTAACCACACGTCTGAGTTTCATTGCCAAAATTCTCGCCAAGGGTGGCAGGATAGATTCTGTAAAAATGCTAAATACACGCCAAAAGTTAATATTTCATAATTATTTTTCGCAAATGCCTTGCAAGACATTCTCTGGCAGACAAATTTCTTAGGGAATATGATAGAAAGTTTTGGAGAGACCACTCCCACTTGGGGTTCCCCCCCCCCTTAAAATAGGTTAGTACTCTTTTTGAATTTTGGTAATTTTAAGAATGTTCTAAATAGTTTCTCAATAAGGATGTGAAGATTTCAAAAATATTTTCTAAAAGAATCAATAATATGTATTTTCTATAATTTGAAGCGTTTAAACAGAAACTACTAGAACATTACGAAAGACATGGCAAGTTTGTTTTTCAACGCGACAATATTCGCGCACATGTTATCAGAGAAAGAAACTTTAATTACTTCGTTGGAATGCATTGCATCAACCTCTGTATTCGACAAATTGTGTTCCGTCAGATTATTACTATTTGTTTTGTTCGATGCTGAATACTCTTTCAGTAAGAGATTCAATTCCAACTCAGATATCAAAATTAGCTTGATAACTGGATTGAATTAAAAAAAAAGATATTTTTTTTCTCGTGAAATTTGTTTGTTGTCCGAAAGTTGGTTAAATGTTGCAGTTTCTGAGGGAAAAGATTTTAAGTAATTCGTTTTTAACCTTTATAAGAACAACGTGTCTTTTTTTAACCTTAAAAAAATAACACTTTAATAACTTATGCATCCAATAGTTATTAAAGTAATTAAGCTATGTAATGTTTTGTTATTTATATTAAAAACATCTTGAGTAAAATCATTCACAAATTACGACTGATTTACGTTAGATGCAGCATAACAAGATTGTATTCGCTAAATCAAATACATATAAGCAGGTCATAAGAAGATAAAAACAAGCAAAAGAAAATATATTGTATAAAATCATTAATTTTATAATGAACATTTCCAAATTGTCTTTATATCCAAAAATAAGCGATAAAAAAGTAAATGTATCTAGTGAGAGTTTAAATTCCTAGCATCAAAATTCATAGAGCCCTTTGAGAGAATTTTCAAATCTTGGCTAGTCAATATAGTGTAAAATAATATAATTTTAAATACTTTCACAAATAATTGTCTTTTTATTAATAGTAATAGCTGAATTATTCAAATTCTATAATTAATTAATATATTCTTTGATAATTAAGACGCATTGAATTCAAAATTTTAATTTTATATCAAATATGCATGGATACTATAATTAATTGAACTTAAAAAAATTATTGCCTAAAAAATTTAAGTCGCCTTTTATTAGAATACTGATTTTTGTGCTGTTAATCAATAATTAATTATTATTTATGAGGCAATATTTAGTCATAAACTATAAGACAAAGTTAATTAATTTCTAAAATTTATTTTTAACGTTCATGTTAAATTTGATAAAGCATAAAAGTTAAAAATAATGCTACTAACTTTTTTTTAATTCCTCATTGAGGGTACTTTAGACTGATGCTGCTGTCGCACATATATACTTGGAGGCGTATAAAATATAACTTATTTTAGTTTTCCTGCCAATAATCTTGTGAATTAGCATGCTGATGATTCAACTTATGTTTAAGGGTTAACTTTTCATATTTTTTATTTCAAATTGCCAATTCTTCTTAAAGCCTTTTATTTCTTCTTCTTCCTTACTGGCTTCCTCATCGCAACGATTGCCAATTTTGGCATCTGCGAAGGCTGCCCATTTTAAACTTCTTAAAATTTATTGCCCATTTTAAATTTCTTAAGATTAAATAATTTCCCGGTTTGATTCATAAATTCTGTATAAATTAAAAACTTTAATTTTCAGATTTTTTTTATTTTTTTAATTGCTTAAGATTTACAATTCTTTAAGCTTTCTCTTAAAGAAATATTAAGCAGAAATTTAACAGCAAAGGAAAAAAAAAAAGATGATTTTGAAGTAACTGTTTGATCTAGAATGGGCTTACTAATTTAACAGAAGTTAGCTTTTACAATAAAGAATTCTCAAGATGGAGATAATTAGAAGCGTAAAATTAGTTCTTCCCAAAAGCTAAAATAATTTATGTTTCTTCTTAAAGAAAAGAATTTATTGAATACATCCTTATCCACATACTTATAAATGAAATATATTACATCACTAAATTTATTCATAAAAAGTTTTCGTTTTCGCCCATTTTTTAAGAGTGAGAGAAAACAAAATCTGAGTGTATTTTGAAATAGAATTGTTTGAACCATGGATTATAAACTCACAAGTTTCTCATTTAAAAGTTTATCTAATTGGTGCATTGATTTCCTTTGACTTGATAAAAGGAATAAACAAACAACCTCAAAGATCAGAAATAATGCTTTTGAGGTTACTTAATAAATAGTAATTACTTAATACTTAATAAATAATAATTACTTAATAAGTAATAATTGCTTAGTACTTAATAACTAATAATTACTTAATACTTAATAAGTAATATTTTTTAAGTTTCTTAAGATTTCTGCGTTAAATTTAGATTGAAATGAATATAAGCACAATTTTAACATTTGAATTGTCGTGGAATTATACACTTTTTTATTTTCATTCCTTTGTTTCACATATATTCATAAAACCAGTGGAAGTGATCGCCAGAAACTTTCTCGCATAATCTCTAATTAAAGTTTAATACCCATTCCCTCTCAAAAAATTAGGAATTCTGGGTAAGATTGCAAATGTCCAGAGGGGAATTGGCGAACAATAGTTACGAAATAAGACCTTTGGTGTGAATCTAATATTTTTACTCATTTTGAAGCTGAAGCATTTGAAAGCATTTACAACATTTTGAAAGCTGAATCAAATGTTGAAATAATGAAATCAAAATTTGACACGGAATTACAGTGGTAATCACAAGATAACATATCGAATTTCATTAATTTAAGCCATTTCATTTATTAGTTATTGTGTCTACAGGCATACGAAAATACAGACCGTCAGATGTCCGATCCTTTTCAAGAATTTATAAGAATACATATTTTAGGTGCTAAATACGGGTACCAAATTTTACTTACAAAGCTCATTGTGTGTTGCAGTTATCGAATTCACTTACAGTGAATAGTCAGACAGACAGACTGCCTGTAAATGGATTTCGTTCAAAATCTGACCGAAATCTAAAGATTTGGTTGTTAGTCAACATGCGAAATTTCATGGGTCTATCTCAAAGCGTTTTTCAGTTACGGTGTTCATAGACATAAGGTATATAGACCTTATGTGTTTTACCTTATGTGTTAAATGTGTTTTACCAACTCACAGATATCTGAAACCTGTAAATTTGTCAAAATCACAAGAGTTCCATATTTTTTGACGATCTGTTCTTTTTATACGAGAAAATACGAAAAGTCTTTTAGGTATTCGAATTATACTTTTTATTTTTGTTACAAAAGTAACTTGCATGATTTTTCATGCACCGAATATAATTATTTTTCATAGTTATTTACAACTACAGACAATAACTAAAATTAACCGTCGCAGCTACCAATTCCTAAATTATTGGCTTATTTAGCTTTTTCGTGTGTTTGAAATGCTTGTCAATGCTTTTCCACAAGGTCACTGCTGTCCCATTTCACTAAAAGATTTTTTAAAGATAGTTTACATAATTTCACTAAAAGATAGTTTACATAATTTTTTTTCAACTCGATACAGTTAATTAGAATTGGTTAATTGGTTGTATTCTCCAAACATACTTGGAAAACAAATAATATAGTACAGAATTAAGTACGCAGAATTTGAAGTAATGTCGGCAATAATATATTATCATTTCAAATCAAAATCCATTAGAAATCAAATAAAAAGTTTATGGAATAGCAACAAGCATTATTATAAACTTCTATTTTTAGGATAGGAATAATGCATTGTCATAAGAATTCTGCCAAAATTTGACTTACGAAGCACGGTTCAGAACTATTAAATTATAACTTTTTGTAATTAAAAATTAAGAATTTGAGAAAATTTACCCAAAGTGCAGATAAATATCTTTCAAATTGTATAGGTTTTAATGTTCCACAATTGACGACTATATGCACCCAATCTGCCCTGCACTTTGGTAATAGATAGTTTACATTTTTTTCATTTATAGTAAGTAGAAATTTTAATGCATGTAAGAAATACATTTAGCATCATTTATCACTTAAAGAAATATTAATAAATTCATCAATTTCATCCACTGGCATTTAATATTAGTAGAAATTTTAAGAAATGCATCAATAACGTATTTCAGCATTTATTATTGCATTTGGCCTTTATAACTGTTTAGTTAAATAATTATTGAAATTTTAATATATTTCAACAGTTTAAACCAACAACTTATATTACTTATTTTGAATTAAAATATTCATATGATTCATTTTAATCTACCAGGCTTGGGACACCAAGTGGTGACACTAAGTCTTTTCTTTGCATTTCCGGCGTCATGAAAATACATTAGGACTCGCCGTGACGGCCGGTTAACACAGTAATCCGGCGGACTTCTTTTTCTTTGACAATCCTGACAGTTTTTCCGTCTGAAGAGAAAGAATGCGGAATTCCATTAGTATTCGGTACGTGTCTTCTCCTGTCAGTTACGAATGTCTCTAGGAATCGGGTGGACAGGGTGACAGGACAGGCATTTACGGAGGGTCAAAAAGATCCTTGTGACGTCTTAATGTCTAAGAGAAAGCGGGAAATCACTATATTCTAAAGTTTCAGATTCAGATTTCCTAAATAAAAAATTATTCCTGTACTTTCATTTTTTTAAAAAAACCACTTGAGTCCCTCACATCTTTAAATTTTAAGGCTTATAAAATAAAAATTATTCCATACATTTTTTAATAACGAAATTTTTCATAAAATGCATTTCTGAAGGTTATTTTCTTTTACAATGTGTACCTTAATATACTCATTCTACTTCTTTTTATGTAATTGTACTTGCCTTTTTTCCCGCAATATATATATATATATATGTGTGTGTGTGTGTGTGTGTGTGTGTGTGTGTGTGTGTGTGTGTGTGTGTGTGTGTGATGATATTTTAAGCTCTTAATTTAATCCAAATTAATTTTCAAAACTTTATCTTAATTTATAGCCTATCGTAACTTCATTCTAAAATATTCTCTTATTTCTTGATCTAATTCCACTTTCGGTCTAATTAATCAATTTGTAAAAATAATGCGCCATAAGTACTACGTATCAAATGAAAGTGATATCTTCTGTACCCTTGAAAAGGTGTCAAAGGTCATCACGTGTATTGAACGTTCCAGAAATCCTATGTTATATAAGACTAGCGATTATTTATTCGTCCCTTTTCTTACTTCTGTGTTTCTCTCGCGCTGCGTCTTCTTGATAATAATTAGGAAAATGAATCCCGAAATGGATATTAAAACGAAATTAAAAATACCAACGTCTCTTCACTGCTTCGAACCTGCATGCAACTTAATTGTTAAATGTTAAATTCTCGACTTCAGAGGGAGTGTAACTGGGCTTGGATATACGACATTTTCCCCCTCAAATATTCATTAGTGGTTTATCAAATGAAAGTGATGCCAGGGCATATTTGTCCCCTCGAGATATTTCATTTTCAAAAGCGACTTCAATGCATTAACGTTTTGCACCCTGAAACTGTCTAGAAATACTTACTTGCCTACATTTCTAATTTCAGGGTCAGAAGATCGTGGGATCGAGATTCGATTTCATCGAAGGTATGGCATCTATTTATGGTTTGTGTTATTAATCCGTAATATTGATTCATGGTAAAGGAGGAAGTTTTACAGACAATTCTGATGCATGCTGAATGGGTACCATACTAATGATCCTCCGACTTACGAATACTTGGACCTACTTGGACGAATACTACGATCTACTTGGCAACGAATTTGGCGACTTGACGGAAATTCTAGAAACTATTAGAATCATGTTGATAGCTCCATTAGAACTTGAGTTTCAAAGGTTTTTCTGTGCCCTGTCACGGAAGCTATAAAATCCAAGCGGTAGAGCTGAAGTCAGTTAAGTAAGACAGTATTAAGTCAGTAGAGAGTTGCAGATGAGCCGTCAGAAGTGAGTAATTGACCAAACTGTTGCTTCTTTCCTGCATTTTCTTCCTGAACTCTTTGTTGTGTATTACTGATTGTGTACTTCTGTTTATTGTGAGTGATGTTCTTATCTGCTTTTCGGAGGCGTTTTACTTCTGTGTTTTCGTGTTGAATAAAATGTCTTTATTAGTTATTGAGCCTGTTTGAGTTTTCACCTAACAACCAACCCACAAATTTCGAAAAATCCTGTAACGATGGTTTATAGAGCACTGCATGCGACATCGCGAGAAAAATCACAATTTTGGCGTAATAAGGAGATTTCGACAGTGGACAGTATTCATTTAAGTATAACAAGTTATATTCTGACTCAAGTAGTATTCATTTAATACTATACAAGTATTCAATAAAAGGTTCCCCCTTAGTAGATTTGCTGCGTTGCTCCTCTTAACGAAAACGACAAATCAATTATTTGCGCCTCATAACATTTTTCTGCTTTTATCCATTTTAAATCACTCACTAAATTGATCAAGTGAGCATTTATAATAATATACCTATAAAAGCTTTCTAAAAGACACTTTATAAAAATCCAAATATTCTAAGCTCTCACAATTCACTTTAAAATTTATGTTCTCGTTGTTATCTATAAAGGAACAAATGTTATGAAGATTCCGAAGCTTCTTTTAATAAACTCTACTTTCCAATGATTTCCCTTTCCATCCATCCTGAATCTTGTTATTCAATCGAGAAATAAAATATCGAAACTTTTTTTAATTTGAGTAATTTTCAACTAATCTTCAAGCTGTATAATATATTTATAATACTCTTAAAACGACCTCCGTTACACTGAAGTGAACCAATAATCTTCTTATGGAATTCGACTCACTGCAGAATATTGTATATTTAGACCTGTCATTCAAAACCATTTCAATCCACGGTACACGGTGGACACCACGAGTAGGTGGATGAGAAATTGCTGTTGAAGTATGATTAAAGAAATTGGTGAATACAGAGTGAGTGCCAATAATGCCGTTACACCGGTAAAGAGGTCATTAATATTTGTTTTAAATAAAAATTTGGATTCTGCAGGCCAAAAATAAGCCTTATGAAATAAGAAAACAGACACTAGATAACATATACCAGGAGCAAAAAAGGTACAGAAAAAGTGAAAGGGGGAGGGGGGTGAAAGAAAAAAAAAGAGAGAGAGAGAAAAGAAATAAATATAAGAGAAGGGAAGGAATAAAAATTATAATGTCAATAAGAGAAAGAAATGAAAAAGGGAATAAAGAAAACAAAATTCCTTGTTGTTTTTAAAAAATTCAAAACGGCTCAAATTAAGGCAGAATTCGTATCTGAAATAAAAGTCAATAACTATAGAGTTCAGTAAACAATGGATAAATCTTTGAGCGGCTCATACAAGTTGCAGAGTTCGCTTGCAATAAATTGAAGAGAAACCAGACTTTCAATGAATACGTTGAAAAATAATATTCTCGATGTGAAAGACAAAATCCAAAGTATTTTTAGTTTCAAATGTAAGAGGTTTGTTACGGAGGATAGAGAGAAGGATGGTTTGCTCGGAAATCTTCTTCCTTAGGTGATTGCTAAGAGAGCACTTCAGCATGTAATGCTGAATATCATCTTCGATATCTTTTCAATTACAAACGCAATTGCAAAGAATGAACCTGCTCAGTTATTTGGGATACAATCTATCCGTAGAAGTAAGCAGGTTCTCGCTTCTTTGATGGTTAAAGTAATAGAGTCGTTTCCAAATTAATGATAAAATTGATAATTCCAATGAGATTTGTTGGGTCGAGATCGGTCTATGGAAACTATGCTCGATTTTCGAATGCTCTCATAGAAACAATCGTTCAATTGCTCCTAATGTTTAGGCAATGCAAGTATATTTCCAAAATTGATCATCGTATCAGCAAAAGAATACAATGATCAATTTTGGAAAATGTAGCACTAGAAGTACTTCTGTGCAATGTTTTATAAACTGATATATCTTTTAATCAACATTCAACATTTTTTAATCAATTCATTAATAATTATTAACACTATTATTACTATCAGTTTTGAGTAGCGCTTCAGTGCGAGTCAGAAAAAAAAATAAAGAAGTTCATTTCAATACAAATGAGAGTTATTTAATTCCGACTACATTTCGTATCAGCAACTAATGTATTACTTGAATTCTTATGAAGAAAACACGATTAGAATCGTAATAATTTTCTTTTTTGTCACAAATTAGAGGAAATTTTAGAAATTCTTTGAAAATCTTTTTATTTATATATTCACAACTAATAAAAAAATAAGAATGATGATTAAGGTGGATTTTAGGGTGCAAGCTTTTAACTTACTAAATCAAAATTTGATACAAATACAGAAATTATGTCTCCTAGATCAAGGAAGAAATTTCATGTATCTCGATTCTTGCGATTTTATCTCGTTCACATGCACAAAAAATTTACAGGCTTAGATAAACTTATCTTTGAAAGATTTTGACAAAAATTTGATCAGATCTAGTTATAAAAATTTATAACAAACCTCATCCATTTAATTCGTGGCTGTATGCAATTATCGAGTTCAAAAGCACTAAAAAAGTCATATAAACAGATTTTAATTTTACAATTTTGATTTTCTTTATAATTTATAGTTAATTTATGCCATTTACACCATAAATTTAAAACAGTTCCATTACGGAATTCACACTGTCTAGAGATCAATTTCAAAACTTCATGGTTGAGTAGGGTAGGGTTTCGATTTCTTAATTCACAAGTCTGTCAGGTTTTCTATTCTCTCTGAAGAATCTTGTTCTATGAGCACCTTCTTTGTATTTAAATCTTTCACCTCATTAAATTCATGGCATAGAAACTATCTTGGGAAAACAATGAAGATTTACGATATTCCAGGTATCATAGCGACTGTTCTCCCACTGGCTATTACCGAGAACAATATACCAGCCGACTTTGCAGCTAGTGGAATGAGTCCACTGAATCCAGATATATTTCCCGATTCGAAATTTCTTCATTTACGTAACAGATCGTCCTCAAGTCACATCTAATATATCTCAGAGTGATTCTTCAGATTTGGATTGCATTGGTTCTATTTTGATGCCTACTGATCCCGACGAAATTTCCAAAGCAGAGCATGAAAGAAATGACATTCAACTACTGCAGGTTTTATCATCACCAGATCCCGAAGTTTTCATCACAGGCAGACTGCTATTTTGACAGATACTCCGGTGAAGGACATACTTCAGGCAGAAAAACAAGCCGTTAAGATAAAAAGATAAAAAAACAATTGTAAAAACCAAGACTAATGAAAGCCTACACAATAAAAATGAAGAAAGAAAGACCAAAAATAGGAAAGTGTTCAAAGACCAAAAAAAGGAAACTAAATTCAGGAGGCAAATCTTTCATTCTTAGAGTGAAGAAGAATGGAGGTTTCCAGATGATGAATACTTATGTTAATATCAACTGTGATTGGATTGAGAAATCGGATTATTTGAATTTAGAAAAAGATCCAGAGGCCAATTATTTTGTATTATTAAAATTGTTAATTGAAGATAAAAAAAACAATCTAAAAATTCTCCGTTAAGTTTTGAATCAAAATGGAAGGTGAGCTTCCTTAAAAAAAGTTCTAAAATGACGAAAGCATTTATTTTCCCCAATAAGACTGAAATAGCAGTTATCTCATTATTCTGATTTAAAAATGATTCCGCCACCGCCTTTGGACATTGGAGCGAAAAAGAGACAAAAAACATTTTTGCAATGTGAAGTCCATCTGTGTTCGTTGTACCTTGGTTAAATATTCCTAAATCCGAAAAAAAAAAATGTGCAATTTTTTGTTAAATTTAATTATTTAAACTTTAGTTTAATGGAAGTTCCTAACTAATATATATATATTATTTTATTTTTAGATAAATGCCTACTGTATAATAATAAAAATATATGTATATAAATATATAATGCCAACCTGCCCCGCATATGGTGCCCAGCCCCGGAGTACGTTGACACCGATGGAATTAGCTCCTTCAACACGATATTGCTCGCTTATTTTTTTAATCAATACTGTTATTAATTCATTTTTATATTATCCAAAGATGTACGAATGTTTTGGTACACATATCAGCTATTTAATCATTACCAAAAAAATAAGAAAAATTCGTAATCAAAATTGGTGGCAACCTGCCCCGGTCTCTGCTCATTCTAATAATAATCAAATAATTATTTTTTAAACCATTGCAAATAGGCATACACGCCCATCTTGAGAAAATGCTCTAAAGGAACTAAAGCATTTTTATGTTGTTTAAATCAATAAATGTAATGAAAATTTATGGAACTTATAGTGAGTGCCCTCCAGTGCTATTTGCCTATTTAGTAAAATGATATTGACTCAAGAACATTTTAAAAAAGAAGAATCATATTCTTATGGAATCAAAATTATCCGAATTATGAAGATCTGAGTTTCATGATTTTTATCCATTTTTAACCCTTTCAACGACTGCTTTGAGGAAGATCCACCAATTGAAGATCTCGGTAGGCGATCGTGGATTGGTCAAAGTTTATGAAGCTCTATTCGATCAAACCTCGAAAATCAAAACTTCATAACTCGGCTAGTGTTCATTGAAGAAAACCGAGATTTTTTTTTTTAATGTTAGTATGTCAAAATTATTTTATTAAGAATGGTTAATAAGAAGCAGGCAGCTTATATTAAACTTTAAATACACTACTTTTTTAGCAGTCTATATTTCTAGACTCAATCAACATACAAAAAAATAAATTATTATTTATTTCATTTAAAGCATTTTCACACCAAATATTGTTTAAAGAGGTTTTAAGATTTAGAAATTAGTTGTTGGATCACAATTTGAATTAATATGTAAGTAACCAATATACTACAACAAAATTTCAATTTTTATCCTCCGTTGATATTTAACATATTTAACATTGATACATAACATATTATACTTTCAATTATTTTCAAAAGAGGAGTGTCAGTGTTAGAATCCAATTATAAAAGTACTTTGATTTACACCCCAGTTTTTGGAAATTAGTAGCAGATTATTTTCCAAATTATTTTCGTTTGGTATATTATATATGTTACGGCCAAAGCCCGAAGTATGGCCAGTTCGCGAATTTGTCAGCCAATTCGCGAACTGGCCAAGAGGTTTATCCAAAGTCCGAAATACTTGCAATTAATATTTTATTTTCTACTTTGGCTGACCATTTCGCGAAGTGGCCGGGAATTCTTGGCCAAAGCCCGATGTGACAATCTATACTTATAAATAAAGCTCAATGTATGTTTGTGCATGCGTGCGTGTATGTGTTGAGCTCTACAGTGCAAACCGTTTGACATACAGTTATCAAATTTGGCATATGGAGAGGCACTTTGGAGATCGGGAATGTGCACCATGGAGCGATTTTTTAAAATTTTTAATTGGAATTTTAATTAAAAATTAAGCGTAATTTCGGCGTTTTATCGCTATAACCAGAAAATATTAAAGCACAAAATCGATTTTTGCATCAAATTAAAGCTTTTTTAATTAAAGTAAAGTAAATTTTTTAAAATAAATTAGATTAAATTATGCTAAAATTTAATTTATAAATTATGCTTAGATTAAATTATGCTAAAATTTAATCTGCACGAGCACGTCAAGTTAAAAAAAATAGCTTTTATCAACGTGTTGCCATCAGATTGATAGAAGTTTAAATTAAAAAATAAATCAACTATTATTGCAAATTTAATAAACAAAATTGTAATTTTCGGCAGGTGTCTGTATAAAACGAAAAAAAAATAAAAAATAAATGAAATAAGATATTTTCTGAAAAGTAAAAAAGAAAAAGTTTTCTATGAGCTTTGACAATACCTATATTATTAATTCAATAAAAAAATATAATTTAAGGCAAACATAGTTTAATATACTTAGGATAATCATTCTAATCAGCGACCATCAGCTAATTTGGGGCATACATTTGCTAACAAAAGGAATTAATAATTATATTTAATATAACTTTAGTCAATAAATACTCCGATGAATCAGGAATTTTAAATTTTCACATAGGTTCTTTGCCGTTTGAATCATATTTAACAAAATATTCTTGAGACACCAATATTTTTAACAAAAATTGTTGAACTCCAACCAATTAAATCAATCACTAAATATGAAACTCAAAAATATTTTGCAGAAAAAGCTACTAAGAGAACAAGTTACATTAATTGAAAATTCTAGCGATCATTAATACTGGTGAACCGGCTGGTCGCCAAAGGCGACTAGTGGTAAATAAATATAATGACATTCATGTATAAAATAGAAATAAGGACATGTTGTAGGTGAAATTCGACAGATGGCGCCAACAAAGAAATGTCTTAAAATGATATTAATAACAAAACTATTTGTCCTTCATATTTGTTTTAATTAGCCCTTATTTTTGCTATTTGCCTTTACAAAAATTTCATATTTTTTGAAGCGATATTTCGGGAGAAAATGTGATCTGGGTTCTTTAACATTAGATCCATGGTGCAGAAAAAGACTAAGGATCACCCTTAAAGGTAATTGAAAACTGAATACTCAATTTGCCTTTGTATTCATACACGATACGCAACGCCTTTGCTCAAGATATAATTCCTTCATTTTGAAGGGCGCAAATCTAATCTTCACGCTATCACGTTGTTACAGTATATACGTTCACTGAATAATTTCTATTATGGCTTTAATATGAGAACAGAACAACACGAGATCATATTTTTATATATCACAAGCTTATTTTTAACTCAGAAGTGTCACTTATATTTAAACTCGTTTCTGAAACAATTGCACTTAAAAAAAAACAATACACATAAGTACTCATTTTTAAATACTTCATTTTTAACAGGGTGTAAAACAATCTGCTCTTGATTCCTTTCTTAATACTTTGGCTGGTCGTCCCAAGCCATTTCGCGAATTGGCCGGCCAAAGCCCGAAATCAAGAAAAAATCGGACATTGGCCGATAAGTTTACAGCAACGTTGGCCAGATCGCGAATTGGCCGATTTCGGGCTTTGGCCGTAACATATACATTAAGTAGAATGAACAAATCGAGATTATGTTCTTAACTGATAAATAACTTTAAACAATTTAAAGCTTCTTTTAATTTAAAGATTCTAAAAATGCCTTCCGTATTCATTTTAAGATCCGTTGATTTAGGATGAAAGAAATATAATTTGCTGCAGAAATTAGAAAAGAACTCTAATCACGCAAATTAAAGGGTAATTCGTATTAAGTGGACCGATTGATATGGGAAAACATGAATATTTGGATAAATCTAAGTAATTAAATTGGAAATAAATAAATAAATGTAAAAAAAAGAAGAAAATGATGTCTGACACAGAAAACTGAAATTCATTTCATGAAATTAACCAACAAAGAGTTCAGAAAACAATAAATATAAGATTTAGATAAAAAAAAAATATCACGGATTAAATTACATACAAAATTTAACTGAGAAGATACATATGTATTAAAATTACAAATTCTGTGTAAAATTACAATTTCTTATAATTTGGCTCTGGAAAATTAGAATAAGAAAATATGAGACTTAGTTACAAGCAGATATAATAAAATCCTTATTTATTTGATTGCAAATTCGTATACTTAGGATTAAAAAAATTGTTTTACATAGGAACTTTTTACATACAATTTTATATAGGAAATACATTCCTATTAAATGCTAGGACGATTTGCACATAAGGTATGACTAAAACAGGAAGATAAAATATATATATATATATATAAATGATGAAAGGAAAGAGGAGTTTTAAAAGAAAAATTCCTGGCGAGTCGGCGTTGAATGACAGTAAAATTTACTGTCGCTAAGTACATTTTCTGTCACACCCGTCGGAAAAGATAAATATTTCTCCATTTCTTTTCTATTTACTTTAGCAGGAAAGAGAGAAAAATGTGCCACCGTCGCTGCGTGTGGGCCTCGCCAAAAATATATGATCCGTCTTTATCTTTCTACATTCTTACAACGCACTTACATACTTGTTTAAACACTTACGTGTATCCATGTCAATACATCAAAGTAATGACCAAACAACTGACAATGCGAGAAGGACACTGGATCCAAAAAAAGAAAGGAAGGAAAGGAAAAGGAACATATTGCGCACACTAAACGAATCCACAAAAAAAAAAAAGTGAAAGAAAAAAAATGGGAAAAAAAAAAGAAAAAGTTTTCCTTTTTAGGCCCCTGCTTTTTCCCTTTGCACTGTACCGTAGCTTCCTGTCTCTTTTTCCTACACTAGAGAAAGAAAAAAAAAGTGTCACGTGATTTCCCTCCCGCGACCAATCAGAGCTCCAGCCAGAGTCACGGGGCCCACCCCCACAATGTTCCAAAGTGAGGGTGGCTCCATCGTGTCGTCTGTCGCGTGTTCGACGACTATTTGTCGCACAGCTCTTAGCCAACATGCATGTATTTATTTACTCGCGAGAGAAAAGAGCACACGCCTATTCCTTTTTCGAACACAGTTTTCCTCCCCCAAAATGCAACTACCGCTTAGAACCTTTTTTTTTTTTTTTAATCTTTTTCCAAGTATATCGAAAGGCGTATTCCTTTTGTGGAACGCGGCAGGGGGGAGATGGACTTAGAGCAAGATGATTCGATTTTTGATATGCCTGGTAAAGAAACGACATCTGGACAGTCAGCAGCCTCTTTCAGACGATCCTGAAAAATTCAGTACTGTTTTCGTCATTTCTCTGAGAATCAGCATGTGTCATCGTGCATTACAGAGCAGAGATTCGCAAATATATATTTATTTGGACCCCAGAGAAGCCTTTAAAACACCGATAGCCATGGCTATTCTTCTATCTCTGGCTCATGAATATTCCTTTTTATTAAGTTAGCACAAATAATTGAAAAAGTCAAATTAATTTCAAATGCGTGTTGTTGTGTAATATGTTGTTTCTACGGCCGCTTGGAAAGACATTTTATCGAATTATGATTTAAATAAGAGAGACAGTAGACCAATAGGATTTAATTTTTATACGAGTGGTAATACAACGACATTAAAATAGTCAGCAGCTCGTTCATCCAATCTTGAAAAATTCAGTACGGTTTTTATTATTCACTAGGAATCAGCATCTATGATCGAATATTGTAGAATAAGAATGTGTAAATATACATATTCCAAAATCTGAGCTAGTCACTAAAACATTAGTAGCCAGTCAATTCTGGCACGATTCGTCAGTATTAGTTTTTTTTTTTTTTTAAATTTAAGTTAGGAAAAAACAGATTAAAGCCATATTGATTTCAAATACTAATTATAAGGTAACTAGCTAAATTATAAGGCAGCTAGAAAGTTATATTGTCTAACCTTAGCTTGAAATCTGGAGTATTTCTGCATTTCTTTTCTTAATGCAACAGTATAGATATGCTTTTTAATGAGATTTCATATTTAATTTCGTTTATTTTCATTTGCATTAATATAATTGCAGATAATCTTATTAGAGTTAAAAATTATATAATCTGAAAATATAAAATAATGTTATGATAAAATAATATATCTATTAATTTTTTAAATATTTTAATTATACCTTATAATTATTACACATATTTATTGAAAAAATTCTTTATGAATCACCATAATAGTTGTGAGATATTCCATTGTCTTACCTTTTGAGTTTAATATTTTTTTTTCATCCCCGAAATTCTATGGCATACCCATATTAAATTTTTAAGTCTCGCGGGCTTTTCTCACGCCTCTTAAACCTAATCGGTATAATTTTAATTCCCCAATATCGATCTAAGAATAGGTGTGAGAATAACATTATTAGCTCTCAAAGAATTGCAGATTAAGTAATTCTTTAAATTTTATTTCATTTACTGTAGTATCACTTTTCTTTTAAGAGAAAAAAATCCCATTTCGTACGTATAAGACACTGATCGGGTTGCTCATTGTCTTTTTTCTTATTTAATTTCTCAGTAGATACTATCTTATTTTAGTACTTGATCATAACTCGATAATATATCTTAAGGATCATCTCCTAGATGAAAAATTTTGCCTAATTACTAAGAGTAATAAAGGATACGCTACATCAAAAAATTTCTACCTTTTTACAGGAATTTTTAGATTAATGTCTTTTTTTTTCCTTCTTATTTTTATTATAAACTATGTAACAAAATATAATTTTCATTATTGGTGATAATAACGATATTTTTACAACTAATTTAGTGAAGATATTTTAACAATTACAAGGAAGTTTTATTACAGTTAATCTAAATGACTTTCTTTGTTGTGCAACATTCTTCCATTTTTCTTTCATTTTCTTTCATTACTAAATTCTTATTTCCAATTATAATGATGATTGATTTACTTTATAATCCCTATACATTTTATTCTTATACACTCACTATACGTTTGATTCTTTATTATATATACATATAATTTTGTTGAAATCGGAGATAGAATATAATAGTAACAATATTATCATGTTTATAAGAAAATCTTCTTTTAAGTCAACATACAAAATAATGATGGTATTTATATCAATCTTTTTAATACTAAGTATGAAGTATTTTTAATGTATAGAATTTAAATGTTTAACCTATTAATGAAACAGGTTACATTATCATTTTACCATTAAATTATCATTACAAAGCCTAAAAAATAATACATACATGCATGCATACATTATGTATATATAATAGAATTTTAAAATTATATATCGGATAGAATTTTAAATCGCTGTATATTTTTCTCCTAATTTTAATGATCTCAAAATGTTTATGCATACATTGAAGTCATAAAATTAATGCATATAAATATACATTCAAATTCACATTAATTTCTGCATTAATTCCTTTCCCTTTATGAACAATTAATGTGTTTATTTCGTATTCAGTTCGACATTTTATTTCCATTTTTACTATTTTTTTATGATTCAGATCTATATATAAATATTTTTAAGATTTATTAAAACTAAGGGGGAAATGTGCAGCTATTATATTAGTTATCTTGAAAATATATTTTAATATTCTATAAAAATCGTTTTAGTATGTTAATATTTTAAAAAGTTATTGCGATATTTCTACATTTCTGCATTTTACTTAATTTATAAAGTTTACATAATATTTTTTTGCTTGCTAAATTCACTTAATTTCACATTTGAAGCTTTTAAATTTAAAACTTTTGAAATTTTTTTGGGGGGAAGGAATTTTCCAAGTGGAGGAGTGAGTGGAAGGTGCACTCACTTTTTCCAATTCCAAACTGTGTGTCAAATTGATGCCTGAGTTCCAAAGTTCTGCCATTTCGATAGCCAGAATATATTTTTATTAGTAAAAAAAAAAAAAAAAATTAATCCATTTTTTTTCTTTCGCTTTCATATATGAAATATATACCATATTAGTTGATAGAAAAAGCTGAAATAAAAATTACAAGGAAAAGAAATTAATTGAGACTACTGTCTAGGAAGCAAAAAATAAAAATCACTTTTAATTGCAATTTATTTTTTCTTAATTTTTCTTCGTCTTTTTCAACCATGAATTGGCAATTATTTATCATATTTGTGTGGAATACTGAAAATCAAATATTAATTTACAACAGTTTAGATTGTTTTTCATGCTAAAATGGCAACGATGCAAAAAAAAAAAAAAAAAAAAAGCAGAGACCTAATCCTTCCACATTTACTACAGAAACTAAAGATTTATTCTCAAAAAGTGTTTTTTTTTTTCTTTCTAAAGAAGAAGGAATATTTTCTTCTGATTCAAACGTTGAAGAAGTTTAAATGCCACAACCAAGTCTACTTTTCAAATGACTTCTTACTTTGGTTCAGTTTGAAATTTCGATTGTCTAACCAAAATAGCTTTTTTTTAAAAAATTCAAAAAGCAAAAATCAGATTATCATATTAGTTCTTAAGAAGTAATTTTTTTTAAAAATCTGCCAAAGAGCAACAATCATCCCCATTTGAGCTCAATAAGCTGTTCCTTCATTTATCTTTGAAGAATTCTTATTAAGTGATAAAATATTTTGCAACTGTTGTCTGTATCGGAATACATTTATTTTTAGGCAAAATTCTTAAACAACTAATGATTGCATATTTTAATGAATATAGCTCATATCCATAAAGGCTACGAAATAGAAAGGATGAGGTAAATGAATTAATATACATTAATTCATTTACCTTTCATTTAATATACATTAATTCAATTATTTTGATAGTTCTTTAATGTTTTAAAATCCTTGAAAGCAATAATCAATCCCATTTGAGCTCAATACTCTATTTCTTCATTTGTCCTTCAATAATTCTTATTAAATGACAAAACATTTTGCATCAATTGTCTACATCGGAACCCTTTTATTTTGGCGCAAGATTCTCGAACTACTAACCATTGTATATTTTTACTGAATGTAACTCATATCTATAATGACTAAGAAATGACATGGATGATGTAAATAAAGGAATACATCTTAAAAAAATATTTTCAATTCAAGAAAATAATCAACATTAAGGATAATTACATGGTTAGGCCATTAAATTTTATAAGGAAAAGGCAACCGAAACAACCTTATACTACCTCTAGAAATTCTTTTCTGTGGCATGGCTATCTTCAAGAGTTACGATTTGTTGTAACACTTTACTGGAGTCATACATTGTGTGTACAAAAAATAAAACAGAGAAACAATACCGGATCTGTTTATTCTACGCGAAACAAACAGGAGAAATGAGCCTGTGAGATGTCTCGTTTCTGACGACAAATACGAATTTGCTGATTTAACAGCCGGCGAAGAGATGGAGTGCTGTTGCGCGACTGCGGAATGAGGTCCGTATTGTGGCCGGGAGCGCGACACAAAGAGCTCCTTGTTTCGCACTGATTGTATCTCTTGATCAAGACGAATCTGGAACTCGACAATATCAACCCTTCAAGGGGTTGTTGAGACAATGTTTTCTCCCAAACAAACTATGTCGCCTGCGAAGAAACAGCTGAAGGGTGGCAGTGTTTCTTTAACCCGAAAGCATTCTGTATCTTAGACAAGATTGCGATCAATTGACCTCTTGTTTTAGGTTTCACGCAGACAAACGTTTATCTGTGTTGTTTATTCATGTTGCATGTTTGAAGGATTGGGATTAAATTGTATAATCAGAAAAGTAAATACTAAGCTTTCATTTCAAATTAATAGAAAAACTCCCGTGACTTTTTATTTCTTTCTTTTTTATTTTCTCTCTTTTATTTTCGCCATTTATAGAACATCTTGTAATCTGTGGTATGGATTAAAATCGATATTATTACTCGACAACTGTAGGTTTAAAACTCTTTTATTCTTCCTCATTTTTTGAACATCTTGTAATCTGTAGTCGGGATTAAAATCAATGTCATTAGGCAAAAACTACTGTACATTTTTTTTGTACTCTTTTATTCTCCTCATTTGTTATATTTTTTCTGAATTAAAAGAAATGTCCTTTGTTGCTTATCTTGATTACACAAAAATTTATTTCATAGTGAAGATTGTTGCATGCGTGAAATGACTTGAAGACACATGTTGTCTTTTATGTGGTTTAATGGTAACATCAACAACAAAAGACCCATGATTACGCCATAGTGTTGTAGGTCTAGAGAACTACACATAAATTTTCTCGGGAGAGAGCCGAGATCACACTCCCCCAAGTACACGAGTCAAGTTCGCTTCTAAATATAATAACATCAACAGTGAAAAGTAAATAGTAAATATAAAAAAGTAAATATAATAACATCAACAGTGAGACCACGTGATATTTACATGATTGACCAGCTCTGCCCATCAAGACCATTTGGTTAACTGAATTCTTAACATCCTTAGTCAAAACTATTGAAGATATTTTAACTGTTTTATTCTCTTCACTTCCTGACCATCTTGAAAATTTTGGTCCGGATTAAAATCAATGTTATTTAGTCGGAAATAACGAATAAAATGTATTTTAACGTTTAAATTATATAACAAAGATTAATGTTACGATTCATAATTAAGAATAAAAGTTAATAATAATTGTAGGTTTCTATTTTAAAGCCAATTACCCACATGTGTGTTTACTAAAAGCTTCTGTCAAAGCAAAAAAAAAATATTCATATCAAGGTTTTGAACGAATTAACGCGAGAACACCTGCGCCAACAAGTTAACATTTGTTAACTTGTTAACACATAGCTCCCAACCAGTTAAGGTCAGATTAAAGAAAAGAAGCATTAGCCACTATTTAAATCTGCAAGAGTTTTCAAAATTAAAGGAAGCTTCACAATCAATGAACCACGAACTTTTTTCAGTATGTATCAAATATTTCAAACCTGTTATAGATTATAGGAAGTATTTAAGAAATACTTTATTTAATCCCAATGACGCTATTTTTTATTTTCATAAAGGCAAATTCGATTTTTTTTTTGTCTATCCAGTTTCGTTCAAATCATCCCAGTAAAAACAAATTTACAGTCATTTTAAATCATGACTCCTTCCAATAGTTGATATTTGACACATACTCTTGCTACTTTTCATATTTTCAATCAATTTTAAAAAATTTAGGCAATCAATAATTAAAAAAAAATCTCATTGTGTCACTTATATATGGTGTATGTGCTTATATATCGTCATGGAAATGTGATATTTTATATTATAATATAAGACTTTTTCAATTTTTGTTTTAATTAGCTTTTCAATTTTGATTTTAATAAGTAAATCCCCCCCCCCCTTTTTTTTTAATTTCTACGCAGCCTTTTTAATAAATTAACAGGCTGAAAATTATGTTCTTCTTATGTTGAAAATTATTATCTTGACGCTTTATTTGGTACGACTACTCAGAAGCAGTATGAATTTTCATAGGCTCTTATAAGAGATCAACACTTCCAAAGGACAGTTGTTTAACATCGATGATATCATTCAATATACATTTATAAAGCAGCCAATGGATATAATCTTATATTCATCAGTTGCCGCTTGATGGCAGTATGTATGCAGACTTTCAAGAATATTTTGACGGGTGTTTTACTTTTTATTTATACGGATCACAATATTTTCATACTGTCTCTGTATTCCTGGGTTCAGGTCGATTTGGAGGTGAATTTTCTTTTTTTATATTAAACACTGCAATAATTTTAATAATAAATAATATTCGATTTGAAAAGTGTGTTCCTTTTTGCAATATTACCCGTTGTAATATACAAGTAATTTATAAATTACAATAAATAAATACTATTACTATTATTGTGGCACTGAAACCGTATCTTTAGTAAAAAGATGGAATCATACAGAAAACCAAAAGTATCTGTGTCTTGCCCAAGCTTAATAAAGAAAAACGTATAAACGCATGGGAGGAGTTGATTTTACTGGTATGTTAATAGAGCTAGATGGTGCCATTAAAATTTAGATGTTTTTATTTACGCCTCTTTGGATATGTTCTAGAGTCAAGCGCAGTGACTTCTTCGTTAGTCTATAAAAGGAAAACTGATGATAAAAAGACATCACTGAGTCTTAGTAATTTGAGAGTAGTATTAGTAATTTTTTAATGCTGCAAGGATATCTGCCATGTTTTCATCAAAATGATAGAAATAAAAAATATTAGCTGTTTAGCTGTTACAATTTCAGTCCAAGGCACACATTTCGACATTTTGGTTCATTGCCTCAAACATGGGTGTAAAGATAGAGGTCGATATTACCCAACTGGCTTTTACACATATTTAGAATACATACAACAACATGTCATCGGTTTTCTAAAAAAATATGGAATAAAATTTTTTATCACCAACGTTATAATACTGGATTCAAAAATTAATTTAATTAACCTATTAACAAGTAATTATATTCAAAATATGTGGAAATACTGTATTATCATCGCAAACAAAACAAAAGCATATGAAATATGGAGGATCAGACTTCAGTATTAATGGTTTTAGGTATTTTAATAAAAAAAACCACTTGACGCGATTTGATTATTTTCAATTTTATCTCACATATATAACTTCCCACTTTCTCGAAACAAACTTTAGTTTGCTGAATTTATTTCAAGAAGACTATGGATAAATCGAATAAAACTATTTTATGCTTCAATTTGCACTCGTTGCTAAACTTTGAGTAGTTTTGAAATATTATGCAGTCTTTATTATAGCTAAAGATTTCATTCCCAAAGCTATCAACATTGTATTATTGTATTGTATATTTTCATGCGTTAAGATGAAACTTGGAATATAATTTTGTGGGAATTCAATTTTATCATAAACCTGGAAGACCGAACTACTTATTTATTTTGTAATTATTTATAAAGTTAGTATAAATATTTATGAAACACCTAAAAAATTATAATTTTTAACATGTCTCATGAATATTTCATTATAATTCAAATCACAATAATTATAATTAATTTATGCAGGTGCACTTAGGTGAGCAAAGAAATTTCCATGATTAATTATATATTATGCATTTATCATACATCAAACAAATAGGCGTTGTATTTCCGAAAACATTGACTCATATTATTTCTTAATATAGATATGATTCCCTATCCAGCATAAGAATTGTATACCTTGTGCAAGGCCATGTATTCAGAATTTTATTTTCAATATCCATTGAATACATTGGTCTATATGCCATGCACTTTATATGCCCATTAATTGGTATTTAGTTTGGATCATATTTATTTTGAAAAAAAATGGCACTGATAACAAATACATTGAACGAAAAAGAAATAATTCTGCTATAATAAAATTTATTCAGAAGAAAAAAATTTCAATATTGAGCTGAAATGATACATATGCTATCATTGGTTGGTTCCCTTATAAGTAGAGCAATAAATTCCAAGAAAACTAATCATTGACATTGATTGAAAATGAAGGACCAATCAATTCTCTAGTTCAAATCTGATGTTATTAAACGATGTGAGGTTCATACTAACGAATATTCTTGTATACATTTGAAACTACGTCCATTGTTTTCGAATTACAGTTCATGTAACAAATGTAAAGTATAACATTTACAGTGCAAAAATTTCAAATTATAATTTGATGCACCAAAAGTAATAAAATTTATAGTGGAAAAATTTTGAATTTTAATTTTATGTAATAAATGTAAACTATAAAATTTACAGTGCAAAAATTTTGAATTATAATTTCATGCATCAAACATAAAGTTAAAAATAGAATGCAAAATATCAAAATTATTTTACAAAATATTCGAATTATAATTTTACATATGAAGTGTAAAGTATTGAATTCAGGGAACGAAAAATTTGAAATACTTCCCTGAATCAAATTTATACTGCAAAATATTCGAAATCTGACTGCCCGTATGAAGTGTAAAGTATCAAATTCAGGGTGCAAAAAATTTATATTACTTCCATGAATCAAATTTATACTTCAAAACATGGGAATTATAGTTTCACGCACCAAATGAAATGTATAAAGTTTATAGCTCAAAATTTTCGAATTACAGTTCCAAGTGTATATAGTACTGTTTAAATCGAAGCACAATTATACACTTTTTACTAAATAGTAGGAAATTAAAATTTCATGCTGTCATTGAAGTGTTCTTTTTTGATGCGCATCTGACAAACACAGAATCGGAGAGCTTCAGATCTTGACAGCTCGACACATCTCCTCACACGCTTCTCCAATTCCACTAACGTATCTGTTTTGCACATCTTCGAGAGAGAGCATCAGAGAATCAGATATCACTCCTGGCAAGATTCTCCACTTTTCCATCAGCCTTCCAGCCAAACTCTTGTCTGTCAAACATCAGTTCTGCAGAATAGTAAAAAAACGCTAAAAGCAAACATGTTTCTATCCCATGGTACCGGGGGCCCCTACCGAGAGCTTCTACACCCCAAAATGGACTGAACTAAACTAATAGACCCATGGGAACGGAATGTGGGGGTGTCTACTCTTCCTTTTGAGGGCTGACTTTCGACTCTGTCAGCGAGAAGATACGGAATAAAAGACATCCTGTGACAGCCTGGGCCCCGAAAGAAGGGCCCGAGGACTCACCCTCCCGCTGAGACGTCGGGCAGCGGGTAGGTGACAGCCGTGACACGGTTAAAGCGATGCGAGGTTGTCATGGATCCACCCCTGCCAGAAACCACGACTCACCTGCCATACAAATGGGTTCTTCCGGCGTTAATAGACACAACATGTAGCGAATTGGTTTAATCCAATGAGTTTGGGTTAGATTTTAAGCAAACAAAAAGCATGAAAATTGCCAGTGAAAGTAAACGTTTTGAATTCTTCCTTTTTCGAAAAAAGAATCTACAGTGGCGCTTGGCTTCTTCGAACTTTTTATTTCAGCTTCTTCGATATTTCGAATTTTTCTTTGGTCTTTTTGAAATATAAGACTGTTTGGAATTTTCTGTTTACTATAATGTTAGTAGGTTATTTAGTTTTCTTTAATTCAAATCTTTTTTAATCAAATCTTGAATTCCTTTTTTTTCTCCTATCCTGGCCAATTCAACATTCAGTTATTCAATCTTCTCTTTATTGAAAACTTCATTTGAATTAATTTTGAAAAAAAGAGAGGATGCTGAATATAGCCCAAGATAAATCGAAAATTTGAAAATTATATTTAGTTGTTGAAATAAATGTGTAATCTGAAGCGATTATTCATTTCATCCAGGATTATTTAATCATTTTAAATTAAACCTATGAATCAATTTTTGGTCAATTTCAAATTTTGAGGGAATTAATTTCAACATTACATTTTTCCATTCAAGAACTTTAACAGCAAATTCCAAGTCACAGTGGTTTAACAAAAGTACCATCCAAAATATGATTTTAAATACATGCAAAAATACAGTTTTTTTCCCCTTAGAATTAGTAATGAACCAAGGGATAAATGGTAATGAATGATATTTTTTGGGCTTTTTATTATATTTAGCTTTAAACAATGGTTAAAAGGCAACGGTTTGCTTCCACAACATAAAAGGCAAAGAACCCCGATTAACAGAAATATATTTAATTTAATTTTAATAACAGAAATTATATTTAATTTCAGTTAGATACTTTAAACATAAACTGTATAATACATAAACATAAACTGTCCGATTCATTTTTCTTCTAAATTTAGCGGTACTGCAACTTCACATTTTGATTCATCTTCTAAACTACAAAGATATTAAACAGAATCCTTCGTTAGCTTTCAAAAATGGAAGAAAATACAGCGATCAAATATTTGATAAAACAATGAAAACAGCTTAGGTATCATTCACAGTAATGAAAATACTGTTGTGTAATAACCTAAAATATATGCTTAAAATTTACTTAAACCAAAACTAAAAAAATTACAGTAGCCAAATTGATATTATTAAAATGATAAATTTTTAATTTTTGAAACGGTGCAAAATTTATTTTAGTGCAATGATATTATCTTAAAAAAACATCAAAGTTTTGCTTAATTTTTAATTAATAAAAATTAAAAATTAAATAAACTGCACCAAGGGAGAGCTTTCCATCGTCCAGATATAGGTGATTTTTGGTAGATATAGGTCAAACGTCTTAGCCTGTAGAACCCCCAAATACACACACACACACACATTCCTCGTTATCATTTGTAGAGATAATGCCAAAATTTTTATGATACCCATCTAGAAAACTTTGCACCAAAAGTAAAAAGTCAATAATTATATCATTGCTCGCCGAAGTTACAGCGATCTTTACTGAATATTGTTCTTGAAGTATCAATTAAACTTTTCAAAAATATCCTTCAAAATTAAAATTACTGTCCGGTTACTGTATTAGCGAAGTTTCGAAACATGGGAGTCAATTCAAGCTCTGTTAGAACCAAAATATAGCATAAATATTCAAAAACCTTATCTGACATCGAAACTTCTCCCACCATGTGGCATAATCGTCACTGTCACCCTGTCCCCTGCTGAGTGCATGAAGAAGGGTGCCCAAGCACCCTGCTGAGGCACTTTACTCAGTTGATGTGTTTCTGAGAGATGCTCTTTGGGTGGAGGTCACGCAGGGTGCAATCACACACAAATAGATGCCTTTTCTCTGGTTCCTCTTGTTTGCTTGCCATCCAGCGTGACAGTCTTCATCCTGCCACCAATAGAGACATGCTCTTCCTTCAATATAGAGATTGTTGATATCAATACAGAGGGATATTGCTGCTGAGGTATCTGCAGAAAAGGGCATTTTTGGTTTTGTGTGGTATTACAATATGAGTTTGTGGAGAGATGCTGAGGTTATTTACCATATTTCTAGCATTGGCATTTGGTGAATAGAAGTGATTGAGGCAGTAGTTGGGGCTATACGGCTATTTCGAGTTTGAAAAGAAATCAATAGAAACTTTCACAGAATCAGTTTGAATATGAATGAAGAGTCCAGATTTGGTATACATTCAAATATGCAGTAGATGCATTTATTCAATTGAAAATTAATGTCCATAAAACAAATTCTCCACATTTTTTGGAACTGCAGCAAATATTATTCTAATACGAATTATATATATATAAAAAAAGATACTTTATCCTTCTTAACAGTCAAATCGATTTTTCCATTCTTATTTCTTCAGTTTCAAAACAAATACAGCCAAACCTCAATTACTCGGATATATTGAAATCAGACGGAATCTAGATGACTGTCATGTATTTTTTTAAATAATTGATAAAAAATGTATTGTATTTTTTTGCGTAAAACCCGAATTTTATTTCATTGAGAGCGCCCAGATTCCAGTTAGATTTTATATTTGCACAGATAGCCTCTCTTCTGCTATTCCGAATAACGATATGAAAACGTTGATGAAATGTGTAGTACGCTACCTCAAAATCTTCACTAATAATAAAGAAAAACCGTATGCATGTGTGCTTTCTTTTAATTCTTTACAAGTCAGATCATTTTTCCAAATTTGCTTCAAAAATACTCTGAAGGATAGGAAGATGTATCTCGGAACCATTTTCTTTTTTTGAAATATTGTTTAGAACTTTAGTAGAAAGAATTATATGACAGAATTATAATAAATTTTATAAAATTGTTATAGAATTATGATAGATAGATAAATTTTAGCATTTTCCCGTGATGATTTATTATATATACTTAAGATTATTCAAAATTCTGCCTTTTTAATTATACTAATCCAGTTATCGTGCAATTTTCCCTGAATTTCCAAATTTTTTTAATATATTTATCTGCATAACTTGCAATATATTTTTTATTGTTATAATGAAATGCAAATGTTTTTAATTGCTTTATCAAATAGGTAATCGCATAATATTCTTCAATTGCTGAAAGCCTAAGAAGGCCTTGCTTATTGATTACGCAAATTACATGAGCAGCAAGAAATCGTAGCTACAGAAGCCCCGAAAAACAATAAGTAATTAGTGGATAGTTTATCCAAGCAGACATATTTTAGTAGCATCGAACTAAACGCTAATAAGGAAGGTTCATGTATACAATAAACTGAGGTGTTATAAAGCTCTCAAAATAACACAACTATAACATTCATCACAAATTAATATTTAAAAATTATTTGCTGAGGAAATACTGAGCATAAAGTTATTCATAAGAAATTTGAAACTATTAAACGGAGCAAGTATTCTTAGCCAACCAGCTGGTCGTTGAAGGCCACTAGTAGTGTGGCTGATTTTGATGGGCGTGTATAGAACCGGGGACCTTGTGGTTCACAGCCCAGTAACATGACCACAATGCAAAAGCAATTGCTTGTGTAGCGTAGTTGTTAACTGGTTTATTAACTTTCACCACAGTAGTAAAGACGTATTGAAAATATAAAAGGTGACAGATGGATGAGATGCATGTTCAATTA
>JAPMOR010116915.1:0-10657 GCA_026543865.1 Argiope aurantia
TTTGGTATGACTATCAAAATTTGAATATTAAAAATGTTTTGTTTGAAAATCCTTTAAGAGACCAGTTACTTAAAATATTTAATTGAAAATTGTAGCAAGCGGTAATACTGGCGAACCGGCTGGTCTTCAAAGGCGGCTAGTATAGAATATTATAACTTCAAATATTTTGAAAAACATTTAAAAAATAGGTTATTATTATCAAGAATATTGAAATAAATTTTGAGAATAGTAATATCTAATTTTTTTGTTGCAATATCAATTCAGTTAAAACACATATTTATGCAGTAGCATTTAAATTGAAAATAGATCTGCGGACCTTTAAACTGTTAATGGATACTGTACAAACTTTTTTTGTGTTATTTTTTGAATACTATTTAATTTAGCCTTGTGAATGGCTTTTACTTTCAAATTACTCCGTATATTTTTATCTTCTGTTTCTTAAAATCCATAAAATTTATTCTTTCTTCCAATCATTGCTCAAATATTTCCGTATCGATTTTTATTCATTTCTAAAATTGTGGTTTTATTTTGTCACTGTTTTTTACATTTTAGTTCGGTTTAAAATTGAGTATAATATTTCTTGAGTTATAAAAAAACACTTCATTAATAAGTTAGATTACGCTTTTTCTTCTATATTTGTGTGACTGTAAATAAAATGGAAAAAAACTTTCAAATCACAAGTAATTTATAACTAAAAATATGATAAATGAAAATGCTTGAAAAAATCGCAAAAATCAAATAATTGGTAGGAAAATTCTGTGCTTATTTTTGACCGCCCATAAAGTTGTTTATTTTGGCCTCCAATCATTTTAACAACAATCGCCATACTATAAAAAGATTTTCAAGGCGAATCTTCAGTTAATTGGATCAATTGTTATTAATTCAATCCAAGTTTAAGATGATTCTAGACAGAATATGATCCCTCTCGTTTTAATTCAATAATATAATTCAGGTGTCCGAGGTTGCCATTACCAAAAGATTATAAGATTGTTTCTGACAATTTGAAGGGCTGTTGTTTTCATAGACTATTTCAGAGAAAACATGCGAAGAGAAAAAATATAATCAATAAAGCTATATAACATTTGAAATCCCTATACTGAGATCTTAATGCATTTCTTTATTTTGGATTTTCTGAATTCGTAATGAAAATTATTTTGGAATTATGTTTGTGTTTTTGTTTACTAAAGCGATAATTACACTCAGGAACTCACTCTGTAAGATGAAATATGATTTATGATCATAGAATCAAAAATTGCAGACTTTGATCAAATTGTAGACGAAGTCCGCTTAAGAAGTGTGTCTGTCTGAGTGCATGTTCTTACAATATCTCAAAAAGGCAAAACCTTGGTAGAAGAAATTCAGCTTGTGATTTAATCAATAAAATCGAAGATGAGTATCAAATTTTAAACAAAATCAGATAACGGTTCAGTCTTTATCTATTTACATATTTCCGTATATGTGCTGCGATAATTAGAAAATACAGAGATTTGGTTCATTCAAACTTGATATGAAGAATTAGATAATGAAAACGATTGCATTAAAATCGTATATGTTGAAGTTCAAAAGGGAATGACAGAAAATGGGCAAGGTCAAATAGGCTGTTGCATTCCCTGTATTATGAAGCGCATAACGACATAAGAAAAGAAAGAGGTTTTTCTTATAAAATAACACGTTTCTTGTCTCTAAATCTTTCAAATATAAGTACTACAAAAATTTATTGGTTAGAGCTGTTCCTTACTCAGCCTCTCTCTTACTAAGGGGGGTAGACACTTAAGTTATAGAGTGAAATTCTAAAATATTACTGTTACTCCAGTCAGGAGAAAACATGAAAAGAGAATTTTTGTGTTAATGTTTATAAACATTCTATTAAAAAATGCGAATTTATTACATTACTAGAAAAACATATGGATTATTCAAAGGAAATCAATCAAGCAATGCATTTAATGTTGATTTATTCCAGGAAAATGAACAAATATAATAATTTTTGTTTAAGATATTTTTTGTTAACATAAATAGAACTCGCAAAGAATAACATACAATTCTATCACATCTTTAAGTACTGTTCCAGGGGAACATATGGGGATGCGAAGCATCCCCATATGTTCCCTCTCCCGCATCCCCCTCGATATGGGGATGCGAAGTTTCTGGCGTGATGGTTGGTTCAGAAGTTTAGTTTGGCTTAGTTATATTAAATTCCCGTTGTAAATTAACACTAGGGATATTTTGGGACGGACCTCGTAATTTTGAACCGTGGTCAGATGAGGAGGACGGCATTTGACCTAGAACCCCTTTTTCCACATCACACCACACCAGCTGGAGGATGTTTGGCCCTGAAGGGTTTAGAGTTCAACAGGTTCTTCGGTGGAATCGGGTTTCGAACCTAAATCCCTACGGTCCCCGAGCCGAGTCTTTGGTGAATACAGAAACGGTGCGGAGTCGGCTACACCAGACTGATGATAGGATGTACCGTCTAAGGGAGAGGTTATATACCTTGACCGATGATGGCCCTTAGGATTCTACCATACTTTCTAATCTATCTTTACCGATCTTTCAAATTTTCCGTGTGCCTTCATGCAAGGCGGAGTAAAGACTTTTGGTTATAATTAAAATACCAGTTTGGCTAATCACGAAAAAAACCTCCTCATGATTTTAAAAAAGGAATGAAATATGAGTCCCCAAAATCAAAAAATAAGATTATTAAAATCCCGCATTCCTTGTTGAACAAAGCATTTGAATTATGGCTGCTATTAGCTAGAAATTTTGTGTGGTTTTTAATAAAAATTAAGAGATTGTATTAAATTGAATTTTCTGGAAAATGAATTCCTATCTTTCTTCGGGATTTATTTTTCATTTCATAATTACTTGTGAAGTTCTTTCAAGATAAATAATTTTTGAATATCGATAAATAAATCAAAGCATATCAGGCATTAAGAAGATCTTTCAAATAAAAATGTATTTTAATTCGAGTTAAAATGTATATTCCATAAAAAATCAATTAGGCATTACCACTTTTGAAAATGCATTTGTTGGATTTTATTATATTTCTAGGTTTGGATAAACATTCTTAAATACTTCACAATGAAAACCTATAAAATGCACAGGGGCTAATTAATAAATGAAAAATCTGATTTCCCAAAATTTCTAGTAAATGACATTTCTAGGACAGGATAAAAATACACTTGAGAAAGAACTCTTGGGAAAGAAAAGATATAAAATATATAGAGAATATTAGATAAATGAAAAATTTTATTTGGCAAAATTTCTAGCACATAACATTTGTAGGTTGGGATAAAAATTCTGAAATAATTCAGAATGAAAAGCTATAAAATGATCGTAGGTAATGGTAAAACCTGAACAATTAATACAACAACACTTCCAGCTAAAAGGCAAATGCTTTTATAACTGCAAAAACCGACAAAGATGGAGAAGTAGTTGTACTGGAAAGGTCACTGGTACAATAACTAAAGACATTTTAAAGTCACTAGAATCTATTTATTTCTATGTTAATGATTTTAGGAAAAATATTTATCCAGCAATTTGGGTACGAATTGCTGTATAAAAAAATACGTATCATAAGCTTTGAAGAACTCACATTCCCACAAGCAAGAAAAACAAGCAACTGATTAAATTGTAAGCTCATGAATAAATTTATTATGGCAATGTTTACATAATCTTACAACACCTTCAGTTAAAGTTATTTATTTATTAATTATTTTTTTAGCCCCCAGAGCGATTTCCCGGATTTAAATTGATGAGTGGCTTACAAATAAGTCAGACATTAAACAACATCTTTCAACATGCTATGTTCTTTAATCGTTTTCTATTTTTTTTGAAGATATTTTTTACAAAACAAATGCATTAAATACACAGCACCAGTCCTTAAAAATCTCCATTTATTCTTAACACTTGTATCAGTCCTTTTGTTTCTAAATACTAGCAGACGAGAAGAGGGCTACCTGAACTTTCTCACACCGGCAGCTAAAGCGGAAACAAAGCTTTCCAACTCGCGTTGAATAATTAATTGCAACAACTTTCAAACCACGTGAAGATCTTCGGAGGAGCACTGCTCAAGAAGATTTTCCTTCAAAACCACCTCGATAAAGCCATAAATCAACTGCGATCAAAAGCACCTCAGCCCCTACCACCGATGTTCCAGATTGGGAGGTGGGGTTGGGTGTTGTACCGTTCACAAAGTACTCATTCGCGTGCACTAACTGCCCCAAAGGCAGTCATGATTTAACGTAAGCTTTTCACTTACTTGAAAGCCATTTAAGTAAGTACCTTCAGGGAATTGCAAGAAGAGTGGAAGCTTCTCACGGAAATTTCTTTATACTTTCTCGATACTGTTTTATCTGTAAACTTTCACACTCTCTGAAGCCATCGCGATGAAGGTTTACTTGAAAAAGAGCGGATATGTTTTTATAATTTATAGATACCTCAATATTCCTCGGCAACATTAATGTAGCAAAGATCATTAACGGACCATGGTATCATATCTAAATTATGCAAGATAATCAATAAAATTATTTACTTAGTGTTGGAAATCTAGTTAACTTGAAGATAAAACTAAGAGTGAGAATCTGAAGAGACACAAAGTAAAAAAAAGAGGGGGGGGGGAGGCGTCATCCATTTTAGTCATTGCAAAAAATAGCAGATTAAAATGTACGCCGCCATCACAAATAAACTTTTGAAAATATATGCACATGAATGCATACTTTAAGAATAGTTGAAATATAATGTGCGAGTGACCAAAAACCTAATTTTATGAAAGCTTAATGAAAAAACTAAATATAATTTCGTATTTAATGTGAAATATATTTATGAAATTCCAGGGTATATAATAGTCCACAGCAGTTTGTAACGTTGGTAGGAATTAAAAGTACACCTACTCTGTTGATCCGCGGGATTATGTCATGTGAAATTCCAACTTCTGTTTCCGCCTCCAGCCGTTGTAACAGTTTTTCTTCTTTTTTTAATGATTAAATTAACTGATTTATTGTTGACCGAATAAAACTAAACATGAATAAAAATATATTATCAAATCAGAAATTTCTCATTTTTATTTACATTTTTTTAATGTTACATTATAGCAAAAGTTAATGAGTTGAGACAAGGAATTTTTATTACTTTATCCATGGTTTTCATCCATGGTTTTTTTTTCATTTTGTGATTGGCATTGCATTTTTTTTTCTATAAAGGGATCCTCATTAGTTTAGATCCGTTTTTAGTTATTTTTTTTTATTTCAATGTTCGTAAAGTTTTTTGTTCATTGATTTCCAAGCATACAGTGTTTACTTTTATGGTTAGATATTCAAATCATGTATTTTTATCCCTTAAACAATCTACAAACGTACATGATATTTTTTTCTACAACTTTTCCTTAACTAATTTATGGTAATCAGATCTGAGAATTTATTAACAGGAAAACAGCCAGTTTAGGAAATTCAAATTTAACATATAAGAATGTCGCGTTTTTAAAGTGGACAGAATATAACGTGAGGAGGGCAAGAATTATTGAAATGCTTAAATTAGAAAGAGTGACAGGGAGTAGGCACTCAGTGAAGGTGTGTTCCACTCGCATTTATTTACAAGCATAGCTAATATAAATAAAGCCTTAAAAATCCAGTTTTATCCAGATTTAATAAATATCAGTAAGTAGTTAAGTAGTTAATTGCAATTTTATAAAACGACTCACAAATTTGTGAGTCGTTTTATACTTCACAGGGTGAAGTTTTTTTCGGGGGCTGTAATATTTTTTTTTAAGTTAGCTTGGAAAGAAACCGATATTTCTTATTATTTTATTAATTAAAATTCCTATTAAAATTTTTAAAAATAATTCGAGCTGCACATATTCATGTTTTAAAGAATATTTTTTCCAATGTTAATAATTGGTGAGTTATATGAAATTAAATTCACGTGATTTATATGAAAAATATAATTCCCCACGTGCCGACTGGGCATAATATCCGAAACATTTTTCTACGTTTTTCTGATCGTTCCCACCGTGTTCTGGGTTTGATGATAACAGAAGCTCTTTTGGGATATGTTAATGAAACTTTCTTAAAAAAATATTAGTCTATATAAGGAATTCTTAAATTAAAGTATTTAAATGTAATGTTTTCTATAGTGCTATGTACCATTCTGCCATCAATGTGATGAGTAAAGTATTTACAATCAGATAAGGAATTCTTTGACTTATTAAATGTATGGGTTCTTTTCTCAATCCTCTGTTCTGAGTTTTTACTCCTATTAGGTTTTGCAGCAAAATCTAAACTTTTCGACTTGCAAAATCTAACTTTAAAAAACCATGGGTAAGTTCTGTGATGACCGTTAGATAAATCCCATTAATACCAGATTCATAAATCCTAAGATAATCCTATTTAGTCCGTTGCAGCTCTTCTACAGCAAAGAGGGCTTATCAGAGACCTGGTATCCCTTTTTTCATGTAAAAGCGATTTCATGCAAAAGTTTTTGGCTTAGTTCACATTCTTTAAGGTCTCTAGCCACAGCTATATGCACGGATACTAAAAGAACTTGTAACTTCGGAGATAACTGGAAATAACTGGCCTGGTTCTCAAAATCAAATCTGCGGTCGAAAGCTCTGAAATGTTACCATAAATGTTAGATAGAGGTTTTGTTTCTGACCCTTCTGAATAGGAGAAAAAAAAACTTTTGATCTTTAAGCCTATTAGAATTGTCTGTATATTTGCTTCCGTGAATGTGCCGAATTGCTATTGTTTTCAATATTTTGGGTTTTTGGCTTATTTTCTGATGGTAATTTTTTTTGATATTTAACAACTTGACACTAATATATATATATATATATATATATATATATATATATACAGCAAAAATTGCAGTAATCATTCAATTATTGCATTAATCCTGGGGAAAGCGTTTAAACTAATTTTAAATCTGGAAACACGCTGTGGTGCCTTGGTATTATGATTTCAAGTTCTGCTTTTAGATATACTAAAGTTGGATTCCATTTTGTCAAAGATTTTATCTGCATGTGAACTTGAGATGCTAAATATTACATAGAGAATCATGTGCTTACTGCACATGAATTGTGTGTCCTGGGAATTTGGGAAGGGAATTTGGGGATTCATTGAATATCCATGGTGGGTGCTTTGTTCATAACAGATTCTCTACCAGATTGATTTGGAATATAAATAGGTTTTCTCAGAACTTTCAAAAAATGTCCGATCATATATTTGCTAAGTAATCAATTAACAGGACATTCTTTTAATTGATGGATATCAGTCCTTTGAAAGCACAGGGTGAATTTGAGAATTCTAATATTCTGAGGATCTTGATAATGAAATGAGAGGCTGAGCGCTGAGTTCAGAATCAAACTTAGGGGTTTTCAAAAAAGTGGAATAAATGTTTATTTCCTTAACTATTATAACTAAACATATACTTTCAGTTCCTTTGATAGTTATTTAAATTCTATTGTTTTTATTTTAATTACGAGTTTTTACGGGTGTAAAGCCACGTTTGGCCCACACCTAAGCATTATCAGAAGACATTAGAATACATCCAGTTCCAAAGTTTCATTGTTTAGTAAATCTTCATTTAATTATATTTTCAATGATATTTAAGTTTCAAAAGATTATTAAAAGGATATAATAGGAAATAATAACTTATTTTTCGATAACTATACGAAGTTTCATCCTTTGAAGAATACATGCGCATACAGTATCCAAGATCATATACAGGGTATTCCAAAAAAGTGAATTTGTGACATGAAGATAGAGATTTTGTTGGCCAAAATCTACGAAGTATTTACTGTAAAAGGCAATTCACTAAATGAATACATTGTCTACATTGTCATTTTTGGAATGTTGACTTCTGAACTGACTCTTATTAATTCCAGTAGGAGTGTAACTTGATATATAAGCCACAATGTTAATTTCTATATCATCTATATAAAGCTTCATCTTCCTGTTAATAGTCTGGAGAAGTACGAATCTTTTAGCTACTATCGCTAAACTGTTCTGTAAGTACACTTCCTAGAAGAATGAAGGAAGAATTCGAAATATGACTTTATTATATGAATTTATTACCCACGGGTAGGCGGCTTCTCCTAAAAAAATAATAAAATGTTTAAAAAGAAATTGTAAAATTCTCACTGTGCGTCAGTCTTAGAAAAAAGAGAAAAAAAAACCCATTCATGTTTATCCATCAGATAAATGATAAAAATCCCTCAGATAAAATGACAACATCAACATGCAACATGCATCTTCAAAAGAACAGCATGGATTTTATATTTTGAAAAATATAATACAAATACTGCAAATATACAATGCAAACATTGTATATATAATTGTATATACCATATATTTAATTTGCATATATACAATGTTACAATATTATTTGTAATAATTACAAAAAATTTCTATGTCATACAGAGCAGTTCAAAATTAATATAGCGATTACAAATGGCTATAACTATTTAATGAAAAAGAATTTATCGATAAGATTTACGCAAAATGTAGACGGAACTTCAAAATTCCCCATGCGCAAAACAATTGAAGAGGTTAAAGTACGTATTTGAAATGCTCTTACGTCGGTAACTGCAGGCATGCTTCAGAATGTATGATGTGAAATGGACTACAGCCTAGATATTGTCAGTGTGACCAAGGAAAGTCACATAGAACATTTATTACATATATACATATATAAATTTTTGTTCTTTTTACATTATGTTTTCTTATCGATAAATTATTTTTCATTAAATAGTTATAGCCCTTTGTAATCGCTATATTCATTTTGAATTGTTCTGTATTTGTATGTTTTATATTACAAATATTATTGCACTATAATTTGTAAGCTATATCTATACTTATAATAAAGCTCAATGTGTGTGTGTGCGTGTGTGTATGTTGGCGCTCTACAGGCCAGACCATTCAACCTACAGCTACCAACATTGGCACGTGTACACCTTGGAGGCCGGGAATGTGCACCTGGGGGTTATTTTTTCAAATTTTTAACTAGAATTTTATTTATTTAAAAATTAAGCGAAATTTTGACGTGTTTCTGCTATAACTTCCGAAAATATTACCGCACAAAAAAGATTTTTACATCAAGTTAAAGATCAAAAATTTATCTTTTAAATGATACTAATGTTTTAATCTTAAAATTGAATTTCTATTTTTAATGAATTTTTAAATAAATATTTTAACTATGTTTTTCAATACTTTTTTTCGTAAAAAATAAAAATTAAAATTAAGCACGTTTCGCATTTATGGGAAAAAATAAGCTTTTTTCAAAGTGTTGCCATCACATTGATTAAAGCTCCAATTAAAAATAAAGTAAATCTTTTTGGAAATGAAATCTGCAAAAATAGAATTTTCGGCACGTGTTTGTAGGAAATGAAAAAAATATGAAATATTATTTTTTATAAAAAATAAATTCAAGAAAAATTATTTTATGATCTTTTACACTCTCTATACAGGGTGCTTATTTAGTCCCGGACCCATTTTGATGTTTAATGACTCATAAAATAATGAAGATATAAACAAACTTATGGCATTTATTGATGGAATAACTCATATATTTTCCTTTTCAAGTTTGAATATTTTTACATTTGTAACTATCGTCTGCGCGTGTGGTTAATTTCAGATAATTTCATTTTCCAGTCTAAATATCTGTACTTTTCTAAATATCGTATGCTTATTAATTGCATTTTTCTCTCTTTTGTTTTTGGCAATTATTGAAATGTTATGTTTACTTTTGATGTGTTTGTTCTATGTACTACTTTTGTATGTGATGTTTTATTCGAGCGGATATTAAGGAGAATGCATACACCACAAGAGAAAGCACAGATTTTATGGTGGTCATAGAGTTAATTTCCAATTAACTAAATCACTGACTTTTAAGAGTTAATTTCCAATCACTTAAACTGACTTATTTATGAAAATTTGAATATCACTACTCAATAAAAAAAGGATAATTTTAGATTTTCCATCGATCGCTTCAAAGAAAATACGCCAATCAGTGCGCAGGTTTCTCAAGATTAATTGGCCTAAGATTATGAAAATATTGAGTTTTTCTAAATTTTTAACATTTAAAACTTCATAAATAAGTCTTAGTTGATCGTGGAAAATAGAAACATTCATTCATTTATTTAAAATTTGATGTGTCCTGAATATTTCTCAGAATATGATACCTTACTGTATTAAATTTAGACTTCATAATTTTTGAAATATATTTATAGGCAGGAACAAAATATTATAATTGATTTCATTTCAATCCTTTTGAAAGCAAAACTAAAAGCTGAATTGTATGCTGAATCTCAGAAATTTTTGTTGAATTATTGTTTGAGATATTACATAAATTATGAAAAATATTTCGTAGTTCACATAAGACTTAAATACCGAGCGATTCTGTTTGCAATACTCACATTCAATAATAATAATAATAATAATTAATAAATAACAATAAAGATGATAAATAAAATAAAACGGTTGGTTTTATTAAAAAATATCTTAATATTAATTGCAATTTCATCATTTACATTTTAAATTAAAGGTGAAGTTTGGCCGGAAATGACAACAAATTAGCAAAATATATATAGTAAATTGAACGAAACGATCTAACAGTATAAGTTTGGTATGACTATCAAAATTTGAATATTAAAAATGTTTTGTTTGAA
>JAPMOR010116924.1:0-22169 GCA_026543865.1 Argiope aurantia
TTTGTGATGATCAGAATGCATAGTTATATTCTAACACATACATTTAAATTCTGTTTGCGATAATACATTCCGATTGCACAGATTTTTGGTAAATTGCAGCTCTATTCAGTATTTATAGATTTTCAGTATTTTTTTTATAAACAATAAAAAATCACCTTGATTGGTTTAAACTTTGAATTATTTGGTACTGCATTTGTGGCCAGGTGGGTAAAGGTGTTGCATAACTGAGAAATTTGTCAGAGTATTGTGAATTCTATCCTCAGGCTGTGTCCAGTGATGTTCATAAATTACTATTGTATAAGCTATGTAGAAAGCTTAAGGGTCATTTTCTCGAAATTGGTTGGTTATTGCTTTCTAAAATTTGAATGAATGAACATCCTAAAAGTATTCTACCATTATACTAAATACCATCCTGAACTCAATTTTCCAACTCATTTCCTCCTCTTGTCCAAAGAAAAGGTATTTTGTAGTTTTAGATAATACACACAATGAGGCACCTCTTTCAATAAATTGGTCAATTTAGTGTTTCATGTTTCAACACATTTTTAAAACCTAATATCCTATTAATGATTTGCTTTAAATATTTTTTATATTACTAACTTTGTAAAAATATTCATATTCTCATTTTTTTAACAATTTTTTTGTGCAGAATCTACTCGTATACACATAATTTCAGTGGAAGCTTTGTGTTTATAAATACGGTACAAACCAAGTTAAAATAAAGAAAATACAATCTAGCTAATATCACAGAAGGGGTGGGGGGTAATATTATCGATTTTATAACCCACAGAATCTGCACTTTTTATTAATTTATTTGGCAATTAATCAAATAGCATCTTTTAAATCTGCAAGCTATTTCCCTCAGCTAGCAACAATATAGAGCTGTCTATTCTGTTTAGTAAGAAATTTGTCTCAGCATGGACTTGACCAATCAAGTGAAACTAAATGATTTAATCATGAAAACATTATTTTGTCCGTTTCCCCTTTTGTTAATGGTAATCACTGTAATAGTATTAACAATGCATTTTGTAAATAACAGTAACATAAATATAAGTGAAATCTAATTTTACTCAGAAAATTTTATTTATATTATTTTATATTATATGCAGTCAAAGCATAGCTTTTTTGTTGAAAAGTTCCCAATATATGAATGAAATTAAATGGTAAATAGTAATTGTCATGTAAATGAGATAAATATTGCTCTAGACAATAAAAAGCCATTTCAAACATTTTCTTTATATTTTATGCTTAATGTGTGTATTGGTGAAGTCACAGAATTGCTTTTACACCCACTTTCTGATATGTTAGATATTTGGAATTTTATAAATTTGTATAGGCTTTAAGTTAAAACATAATTTTAATATTTACGAAATTTAATCATGAGATTATTATTAATTCAATTTTGAGTTTGTTCCAAATACCATCTACTACCATATTGATGGTATTTATTGACCTCAATATTAAGTTATTCAAAACTTTTTGATTAAAATACCATAATTGTCAAATATACTGAATGAAACAAATGTATATTTAAAAGAAATAATTAAAATTATACTTACATTTTCTTCAACATCTGGAATCCTCTCAAAAGGGAAAGCATAACTCCATAAAGGTATTTTTGAACACTGCAAATATCTTATGAAGCCTGTTTCCTCAGGTCGAAGAAATACCATAGCCCTACCTTTTCCATTTTCTCCGCGAGCTGTTCTACCAACACGATGGATATATTCCTAGAAAATATATTTTAATTTTTACTGGGAAGATGAAACTACAAATACATTTAGTAATTATTTATAGTTGGCTAAGGGTATAATTGCAAATGAATAAAATAACAGAGAACGCTAGCAAATCAAGAAACCAATATTAAGAATGTATAGAAGAAATAATATATATTCCTAAATATTTGTTAGGAATATATATCCAATTAAAATAATTTATAATAAAAATGTATTCTTTTTACAAACAGAGTTTGTATTTGATGTATAAGAGAAATTTTTCTCAGCAATGAAATTTATTTTTAGATTGTCAAACAATCTATATAATTGATTTAGCTGCTGGTAAAGATATCAAACAAAATATATCAAAATTACAATTGGAAATAATTCATGGTGTATTTTGTGTTAATTTAAATAGATCAGAATCAACTTTGTTGAAGAAAGGATAAAACTGAGTGAAGCTCTTTCAACTGTTCATGGATCATCCCCATACGCTTTTAAGAAGTTAAACTTTATAGAAACAAGATATTTTCTTAGAAATCTCCAAAATGATAAATTCTTCAAACAAATTGCAATATTTTTTTTATTTACAAAAACATATCATTTGTTTATTATAAACACTCATTACTAAGAGCATAAATTTAGTTTCAACTTTTTTTTTTTCATTGCAGTTAATGCAATAAGATTTTTAACATTAGTTTTATGTTTATTTTTTGTAGACATTTTGATATTACACATTATAATAAAGATTGTTTTCAAAAGGGAATAAAGATTGTTTTAAAAAATTTTTTTAAACATTCATTAGAAACAGAACCATTTCCAAACAAAGCATAAATATATCTCCCTCCTTTTTAATGATAATTTTAAAGAAAATATATAAATGAATAAAAAAACTAGCTATTTTAGCACATTCAAGACTTTTTGCTTTTTTATGTAAGATTTTGATAATAGAATGAGAGTTCACATTTTAATCTTTATAAATTTATAATTTATTTTTAAAACTAATTCTAAGAGATACATACCTTGGGATCATCTGGTGGATCATACTGAATTACCCAATCTACAAGAGGTATATCCAATCCTCTAGCAGTTATGTCTGTACACAGCAAAATACCCTTTTCAGCCTTGCAAAATTGGCGATATGCAACATTTCTTTTATTCTGCTTCAATTTGCCCTATTAAGATTAAATATTGTTAAATAATCTTATGAATATTACAAATGGATTACAATTATATACAAAATTTTAAGCATTATTTATTCTTATTAAAAATCCCCCCTAAAAATTTTCTTAAGCTAATATTTATAGGAGTAAATTTTTTTGTTCACACAGTTCTGACATTTTATAGCATTTTAATATTTCTAAAGAGGGAGAACAGAAATTTCCTTTATTTTAATGCAATTTTTACTGTTGATTTCCATCTTCTGTTAAAACATTAACCTTGACAACTGTTATTGAATAGTTATTTAATCTTTTAGATACTATATACAGATGTATATACAAATTATTTGATTCAGATTTTAAGTGCCAGGCAGATGGAAAAAATAAATACTCACATGAATACTATAGCAACGTAAACCTATATAGTTGAAAAGCTCACTATGAAACTTGGCAGACATGCAAGAACTAAAAAATACAATCATCTTCAGCTTATGCCTATTCTTTCTAAGGAAAGTATAGAGAGTAAGGAACCGTTTTTCAGTTGGAACCTCCAGAAATCCCTAAAAATACATAATTTTTGAGTTAAATGATAATTTGTAAAATTAAAATTAACTCCTCAACAATAGGCAATTAAAAAACAGAACCATTTCTTTAAAAATATTCAAAAATATGAAGGTTTAGCAAGACAATTTAAAACTACAGAAAAGCAATCTATGCTATCTTTTGGTTCTAAAATATAATTATCTGTTCAAATATACTTTTTAAAAAAAATGATAATTTAAACAAAATAATTTCTTGGTTGATTACTTTGAGAACCTAGAAATATATGTATGGCATATCATTATTAGGTTATTAAAAATATATGAAAACCATATTATAACTCGAGATAATTGAACATATTCTTAGACAGGGTACGTAGTGTGAAATGGATGCAAAAATTAAGCCCTTTTAACACTTTTTAAGCCCCTTAGAGAAAAAAATTAAGCACTTTAGTACATGCATGAATAACTAAACAAATCATATAATAAATTACAATTTTTATAAATTTAAAAAAAAAATCTAATTTGAAAATTTTTATCTTTGATTGAAAAATAACTTTTTAAATTTTAATCAATGCTTAGATGTTGAATCCAGGCTCATCTTTTATTTAAATTGGCAACATTATATTCAGTAATAATTAATACAAAAAAAAAAAACTTTGAAAGTTTGAACTAAGAGCACATTGAATAGAATCAATATATGTTACAAACATTAAAGAATAAAATAATTGGTAAATTCGACAAAAATGGGTTTACAAAATTATTTTCACAAAACATCGGGTGAAAAACAGTCATGCTAATTAAACAAAAAAAAACCTATAATTAATTACATATCAGTTCAGAAAACTCAAGTTATTAATACTAGCTAATGCTGATAGATTTTTATCAGAATAATTTTAAATGTAAGTTTCAATTTTTTAAAAAAATCAGAAAAAATATAATTAAATAACTATTTGTCTTAATAATTTTTATTTTTTTATGTGTACAACTTTTAAAAAAATTACTCATTAAAAGTAACTGATTGTTTCCCTCCCCTAATTTTTAAAATAGTCAACTCAAATTTTAACATTAAAATGACAAAAATCAGGCAGTATTACTTTGTATTGATAAATTAAATTAACTAATGCATACAGCTTTTATTTTATAAAAAAATTTATTTATTATATAAGAATTTACTATTGATAAAAATATTTATATGAATAGAAATAAGAACACTATTGTTACAGCTAATTAGGTAGGTAAGTAGAGAAATATTATTATTACCACTAATTTTACATTAAAAAAATTTTTTTTAATTGGCAATTTCAAATTCTACATCTTATAAAAGATTTTTTTCTTCTTTCCTATCCTTTTTCTTTGAATGTTGTTGCACTTCACTACGAGTGAAAAATTCCTTGTCTCATTAGCTTTTCGTGACAGTTCCTTAATTTCTGATTTGTATAGTATATGTGGGTGGCTGAATAGTCGGTAACATTAATTTTCTATGGAGAATAACTTACAATTGCTGTACACGATACTTTTTGCTTTGTGTTCACTAATGGATTTCTGTATCAGGTTTCTTTATCGAAACATATGTACTATGAATTTGCTTCTTTTGTTCTAAAAAATGGGTTTACAAAGGAGAGTGGTTAACATTTCTTGATGGAATGCAAGTGGTTAGTATTTATCTGAAGCTTTAAAAGAGAATGCAATCCATCAAAATACTATAAGGGAAGGTCATATTTGAGAGTTGTTAATGGGAAAATTCTTCTATCATTATCACAGTTAATGCAAGCCTTTTAAGGTCATTAAAGTAAATGAGAAATAACAAGTGGCAATCATATGCACAGAACAGTGTTGGAAAATATTGTATAAACACCTTCAAGAAGGTGTAAAAATAATTTTATGTCAAAATATTCCTTAACATTAGATGGGAGATACATTACATTTTAATTTTCAAATTGAATTTCTAGTTGAAATGTTGAAAAATCCATCCTTAGTGAGCCTCTAATATCCGAAAAGAAACTACCCGCTAAATTTCATTTCCCTTATTTCAGTGATGCTCTGTATTAGTCAAGCAAATCTTTATATACTGAGAAAGAAAAATTTCGCAGGTAAACCAAAGAAATCGTGTGAAATAAACAAAAAGAGAAAAAAAACCTTTAAAAAATGACATAATCTGAATCATAAAAGTTTCTTAAAACTACTATTTATTTCTTTTAAATTTTAAATATCACACCAAGAAGAATTTTTTATAAATAAAAACCAACATTTGACAAGATTGGTTCAACAAATAATAATTTTTAAAGGAATGGGGACATTTAAAAAAAAATACACCGTAAAAGAAATTATTGAAAACTTATGTCTTCAAATTAAAATTTCATCTCACTGGATTTTACGCATTCAACTAATCACAATAAATAATCATACAATAAAATCCCTTTTGTAGTCGTTCAAAAGATCGCTCAAAATAACATATTAAAGAGAATGATGATTGAATGTGTAATGAGACTTCAAGGTAATCGGAATAAAAGCAGTTAAATATCAAATATCTTTCAAGTATGCTTTTAGAACAACTTCTGCCATTTCTGATGAATCTAATTCTTTTACGCACCGTACTGTATTCTTATTTTTCATCGATTGGTGCTAATCTGCGTAATCTTCAAGAACATATAAAGAGTTGAACATAAAGTTACCAGATAAAACTAATAAATTATTCACTATTTAGAACACTAAACATAAAAGAAGTTCAAACGTTTTCCGCATTTCAACCAGTATGGTATATTTCATATTTCACTCTTTCGGAATAACCATTCCAATATTTCAATATAAGCCGGTGCCACCGTTGAAAAAAAGGAATGAAAAAAGTTCATTGAGCATTATCTTAACATAGGTTGAAACTCCTGTATCCTTTCCCTGAATACTTACTTTTGTCGGTTTTCTTTTTTGATATATACAGTTTATAAAGATTTACGACTGTTTTTTATTTATCATATTCATCGTCTGCAGGAACAAAATGGAATATCTTCTTTGCCCTTCTTGAGAAAATTAAGCACTTTTTAAGGACTTTTCGGATGCTATGCACCCTGTAATATATCATATTTTTAAATAATATTTCAGTTCTCCTCCTCCCATCTCCAAACAAAAACCATTTCCACAGTATATTTTGAATTTTTAAAAAATTGCATCATGTCATTGAATTATTTAGTTACTCAAATGAATTCAGTGACAATTTTGTCACACATCTCATCATCTAAACCAAAAAGCTTTGAAATAAAGTAATAAATTAATATAATTCTTTAGTGCTTTTCACAGATGCATTTTTCTGTCATCTATAGAAATAAAAATATAAATAGTTTATGTTTTGAAAATTTCAGCTGATTTTAAAATTGAGGAAATTTTAAAACTTAATCAATTAAGCTGAATACACTTTAAAAATTGAAACCAAAAGCATAAGGTACAGTTTAAAATCTTAGTACATCTTTTATAGAAACAAAATAGGATTTGTCTTTTTATGTATAAAAAATAGATATGAAGGGGAAAAAAAAAATTTTTTTTAAGACAGTACAGTAGATGAGATGAAGGAAACTAACAGCATTCTGTGGATCTTTATATCCTAGAACTAATGATTTCAAGCAAATTCAGCAAGCAAAATAATTAAGTTTCTGAAGAACATAGTAATAATTAACGCATAAAATGAAATACATAATTTCCAATTTCATCTACAAAAGAAATGCCAAGAATATTTTCAGAAGAAACATTAATTTAATAGGTATAAATATAGAGCAGAAGGTTAACATAAAAGGAGATTTATTTTATAGTAATTACAAGTATACCAAGGATTTGAAGAATCAATACTCCAAATGGGGAAAAAAAAAGCAGTACTTGTATAAAATTTTAGATTTTTGGGTTTTTTTAAAAATGCAATTTACATTTATATTCCAAAATGGAAAAATTAACACTGAAATAAATTACCATAAATAAGAAGCTACTTTTGGAAAAAAAAAAATATTGCTCAGTTATTTTGTCTATTATTCACATACTATTTTGAAAACAATAATACTCAGCAAATATATATAACGATAAGAACTATTAAAATATGGCTTTATCCAATATAATTCACATTATTGGTTTTGAATTATACTACCATATAATTAGCATGAATTATAAAAGTTTAAAAATTAAATCAGTGTACAATGCATGTTAACAAGCAAGAATAATGATAAAATAGATGTCTAACATTTGAGCTACCTTTAATTTATTTATCATCAATTTTAACTATATAAAGTATTTTTTATAAATTAAAAACGAAATCTGATCAAGCAGTTTTTTTCCTATTCAGTTTAGGCATTTTAAAGAATGTAATAAAGCATTTTAAAAAAATATTTATATTAATTAGTTCATATATGATTTTGAAATATCACATATGAAATTTTTATTAAAATCAATGCCTAATACTTTGTACTTCAGAGCACAGTTCAAAAATTGTATTTTGAATATATTCATTACCACATATTTCAATTGCATTTGCCATTTTGTAATATTTGATGATTACAAAATCCAATTTGTCTAAAATAAAATTAGTATGAAGGCTGGCAGTAATTTTTCCCCATATATTTGTTACATAGATTATTATTATCAGTAATTAGTCAATATTTAAAAACAAAACTATTACAAAAATACTTTTTGTAATAATTTGTGCTTTATAGTTTGAATGCTAGTTATAATAAATTTCAAGCTTAAGCTATAAGAAAATTAACAGATAGTGTTTGTTTACTTGTGCTACAAAAGATGTTAATTGACAAAAGGTAGGTTAAAGTACAATAAAACATCTTTTAGTGTCCCTGGTTTCATTAACACTTTTGAAACTGATTTTTTTAAATGTATTGATTTGAATACATTTAAAGCCCTTCGTCTTAAGATTGAAAATGCCATTTCAATAATTTTTTAAATAATGAAATTCCTAAGTGATTTTTTTAAATATCAGAATTAAAACAACACAAATATTGCAATTTATGATTTTCTGCTAATGGAGTTATTAATTAACTACAAGCAATCATACTTGTTCCAGGCCTCGAACAGTAGCTGATTCCTTCAGTTCTAATCCAATATAAATTGCACTTTTCCGCACTGCCAATTTTGCCAATTCTTGAGTTTTTTGTGGAAGAGTAGCGCTGAATAAAGCAGTCATTCTGAATTCTAAGGAAGTAATATTAAAATATGATTTAAATAAAATTGCCCAACACAGCAAAGTTTAATCAATGCAGACAAAAAAATTAAAATATAATATAAACCTTATTTTTACTAGAAATCATACATATATTTTCTATTATTTCACAGTTAGTGAAATGTGTACCATATCATGCCTATCTATATTGAGTTCAAAACTCTGGAACAATGTCTCAAGTGAATAAAAATTTCAACACTTCTTATAAAAGCTAAAACTGCTTCGAAAATATATATTGGCAAATTAGTTAAAATTTTCATGCAGTGGGTACTCAACATATATGTATATGGCATACTACTGATGCAGTAAAGGCAAGGCTTTTTACATGAATTAATATGAAATATTTTATGGTAAATATTCTGCGAGTAGATACTTTAAATAATACTTATCAGAAATCATAGCCCTGAATAGAATTAACCAATATTATATATCAAAGTAGCAAAAAGAAGATTTTGAATATTTTTTTTAATCTATCAGTATAATTATTTTAATGAATTTGATAAAATGATCAGTTTTTTCCACCACTCAAAAATCCATTTAACAAAAAAAAAAAAAAAAACCTTAAATAGACTAAACATTTTCAATATTCAGGAATAAAAAAAGTTCATACAAAATATCCTAATAATAATTTTTTTAATTTTAATTCTAAATATAAAAAGTAAAACTGCAATATATATCTTTTAAGGGTGAAAAAAATACATAGTCAACAACAGAAACATTTATATATTAGGTGAATCAATACATAAGGAATAGTAAATGCAAATATATATAAGGAAAACTAAATAATTATACACCAATACACTTTTGTAATCTAAAGATAATATGTAAAACATCAATGCATTAAGATAAACATGTTTACTTACTTCGTATAATTTTCAAAAGAGCTTTCATTTCTTCCTCAAAACCAAAATCTAGCATTCTATCAGCTTCATCAATGATTAAAAATGAAACATGTTTGTACACAAAATATTCAGTTTTCTAAAAATGTATAATTAAAATGTGTAAGTTAAACCAACTGATATAAGCATGTTTTTGTCATCACATACACATAAGCTATACAGAAAACATTTATGTATTTAGAGAAAAAAAGAATTCATTATTATAAAATGTTCAAAATGAACAAACTTTTGTTCATTAACCATCTTTCTTACAGTATATGGCATTCCCACCTTTTGCAAAAATAAGATATTTAATAAAAAAAAATCATTGACAGTGTTATTCTATTTATTTTATGTTGTTTTTCTCAGTCCAATAAAGCATTTCATTGACATAGTGCATCAGATCTTCTACAGAAAACTTGTTACAATTATGATAAACTATTATTGACATGATCCCAATTTTTTTTCATTAAAAAATTCAAATGTAGAAAATCACTGCATAAAAATGCAGTGATTGGTGATATGGTATTGTATATGGCAAAATGCATTATCTCTATTTTGAGAGACATTTTTATAGATCACTGTGAAAATAATGATTTCTTTCAGAAATAAGCAGGATGAGATCAGTCAGCATTTATCATAAATTGTTTGCTAACATTTGTTTAGCATTCTTTTTGTAATAGCTCTTTAGAATTTTGGAAATTTATCTACAAATAACAGTTAAACTTCAGAAATGTTGGAAAATGTATAAATCATCTTGGCAGTATTTTCCTTTCAAATGGACAATATGAACAATTCCAGTGATTTGAAACTTAACAACATTTATATAGCAATTTCTAATTGATTACTATCATTTTTTTTTTTATGTTTGCATAAAAAATGATATTAGAAAGCATAATATAATAACAAAATCTCATTATATAGAAAATATTTTTAGTACCATAATAGAACTCTGACCATCCAAATCTTAGCATATAATTTAAATTTTCATACACATACATGATTAAGAAAAACTTCTGTAAATTTAATTTGTGATCTTTTTTTTGCTTGTGTGAGTGACTTTTACTGTATTCGACAATTTTATGTATCTTATATTAGTTCAATGAATTAAATGAAATTCAATTAGTGCTACATTAATCAATTGTTACATGTTCATTTTTGCTTAATCATTACTTACCAATCTGAATTACTACTTATTCAGTTAATTCTTATATTAATTTAATTTAGATAATTAAAGTTCTACTGTATGTTTTTTTCTCAACATAATTCATAAGTAAACAAGAATTTATTATAAATCTATAGTTAGTAACAACACAAGTTGACAATATGCAAAAAACTACTTATTTCTAGTAAAGAGAATAATATATTACTGAGTATCATAAATGTATAGGATAACTTTCACTTCTAATAGTTTCCCAAAATACTAAATAATATACAAAACCTCATCCTGATTAAATATAACAATTATTTTTGAGTATATTAGAATAAAAGCCATATAGAACTGTTTAATTTATTATAACAATATATTATAAATATTTTCTGAAACAGTCCATTTATTTTGTGGCAAACTGTAGTAATTTTTTTAATTTAAATTCCTTTTCCAAAATTTATAAACATCTTCAGGATTGCAACAAATTATTTATTAAAAACAAATTTTAAGACAAAAAATTAAGGTCATGCAAAACAAAAAATAAACCTATGCCAAAAATTTCAGTAATCACCGAAATTAAAGTTTTTAAAATACCTGAAGATGATGTAACAGCCTTCCAGGTGTTGCTACAACTAGATTAGCTCCATTTTGTAACTTTTCTTTTTCTTCTTCATAATTACCACCACCACCAACTAATAGAGTATGTGTTTGTGAATGATATTTCATCAGCCTTTTTACTACATTATAAGTCTGCGTTGCTAACTCTCTTGTTGGTGACAAAACTATAACACCAGTTCCTTGATAAACTCTAAAATGAACCTTGTGAATGAGTTCAACAGCAGGTATTAAAAATGCTAACGTTTTACCACTTCCAGTCTTGGCACAAGCAACAACATCTCTAAATTAAAAGAAAAAATAATAATAATAAATATTTTTAAAGGCCTAGTAAAGGTTTCAACAATTTACACGGAAGCAAATCCCTCAGTTAAGTAGACAAAGAGTATTTATATAGTAATGCTTTAAAATACTTTCAAATATTTAATTACTAAGTCAAAACAAATTATATTGATGCTATTTTCTACTTTTCAACTAACAAACTGTTTATTGAATAAATATCTCTAACAATAATATAATATTTATCACTTGGAAATAAGTGACTAATAGAGAAATGAATTTCAGCAACACAGATATCATTTGTGATTTCATTATGAAATTCCTGAAATCTAGCATGGAGTAAAAATCCAACATAATTTCAAATAATTAAAAATTTTAATATGCTGTTTAATGAATATGCTTCTACAAGTGCAATTTTAAATAATGTGATAAACAAAAGAAAAAGCTTTAAAAAATATTTATGAAAAATTAATTTATATTTTATTATTGGCAATTTATTTTATAGTACTCTCTCTCACTATATATATATATATATATATATATTATATATATACATATACATATATACAGTGGTGGCCCAAATTGTGCACACTTTTGAAAATCATTGTTTTCTAACTTTGTATGCATATAGAAAATGTTACATTTCACAAAATGTAAACTCTTACATATAATTTTAAAGAGAATTAAATGCTGATTTCAATGCAAAAAGTAAAATTCAAATATTTGCAATACAAAAAAAGTTATTCTTACTTTAATCTGAATAACAAACAAAGTGATGAAGTGGAATTAATTTATAACTTTCATGGCAAATCACTGTTCTTGTTCTGGGAACCAATCAAATGTTATTAATTACTACAAGAAGCTGATATCATGTTTAAAGTTGGAACAAGCCAGTATTGCACTTTTTCTGTAGAAGAATGACTGTTTCTTATGTAATTAAATTGCAAGTTAGATGTTTTGTTAAACGTTTTAATATACAGTTGGAATTTTTGTAAATATTTCTAATATTTAGCCTAGAATCAATGATACCAAATAAAAGAATATATTGGGCTCCTAGAAATATAACTAAGATTGTTGTGATAAATGAATGTGGTCTTTCCTTGCTGAGATTGCAAGACAGGTGGGTGGTTCAGTGACTACATCTGGAATCCAAAAATTTTGTTTATGGTATCAGGAGACAAATTCAATAAAAAACAAAGTAGGAAATGGCTGAAAACAGTGAACCACATCTGTAGATGACATAAAAATAAAAAGACTATGTCTCCAAGTTAGAAGAATGTCATCAGTGGCCCTCAGAATTGAATGATGATGGCATTTATGTCAGTTCAAGAACAATCAGGAGAAAATTATTAGATGTTGGACTAAGAGGAAGAATTGAACGAAAAAATTCTTATCTCAATTTAAGCAGAGTATAAAAAGATTACAGTGGGCAAAGGAATGCATTAATTGGACAGTTGATCAGTAATCGCAAGGTATTCGGAGTGATGAAACAAATATATTGTTATTCGGTAGTGATGGTGAAAATAGGTAAGACATAGAATAGGTGAAGAACTACATCTTGACTGCATTCAGGCAACCACAAAGAATTCAGTTAGTGTTATGATTTGGTCAAGCATGTCAGCAGAGGATATTGGTTTCCTTCGTGTTTTCTATGTGACTTTAAATGCAAGAAAATACATTGACACTATTCTAGAGTCAAAATTTGCACCTTCCATCAGTGATCTATTTCCCAACAAAGCATAATTTATTTTTCAACAGCATTCAGCTCCTTCCTACACAGCAAAAATATTGAAAGAGTGCTTTAGTACAAAGAGCATTGAATTGTTATCATGGCCAAAAAACAGTCCTGACTTCAAAATTATTGAGAATTTATGGCACTATTTGAAAAATCTTATACATATGAAGCATTCGTCATATAAAAGAGAATTAATTGAGGCTATAATTGTTTCCTGACATCCTGTAATAACAAAGGAGGAGCTTAAAACTCTAGTCAGCTCAATGAAACATCAAATTGAAGCTGTAATAAAAAATAAAGGCTACTCTACAAAGTACTGATAACTCACTGCAGTCATCAGCATCTAATGTATGTCGATAATTATTACCACTTAACTTTTTTTGTATTACAAATATTTGAATTTTTTTTTTTTTTTGTATTGAAATCAGCATTAAATTCTCTTTAAAATGATATGCAAGAGTTGCATTTTGTGAAACATTACATTTTCTATAAGTATACAAAATTAGAAAACATAAAAATTGCCGAAAGTGTCCACAAATTTGGACACCACTGTATATATATTCAACAAAAATATTTAAAATGAAATCCATAATATTATTTTGAAAAGTGTACTTTTACTATATCATTTCACAACATTATCTCCATTTGTTTCTAAACTACTTTAAAAAAAAAAGTAAGGAAGTGTTTCAGGGATGGATATATTTACACTTCTCTTTGCTACCAACTGAAAGTCAATTTGATCAACAAAACATTTCGATGTAATTTTCGTTTCAGTATTCTTAGATGATCAGATTTCGATGATTCTATCTCATTAAGAGGAGAGACGCAGAAGGATGAGCACATTTCCAGAATTCGTCATTCTTTTACCTTCATTTTTGCCCTATTAGATACTTTTTTGTTCAATTTTCTTTTCACATGTGAGCGAATATCATGTTGTTTCTGACCGTATTATTTATTTTAATTCAGTCTGCGAGTAATACCGAGTTTATTTTATTGTTAAATGTAAAAATCCCTCCTTTCATCTTTCCCCTCAACGCTATTTTGATGAATTAAACCCATCCTAAGATAAGTGAAAAGCGCAGAAGGTTTTAGAATCCATTGTCAAACAATAGACAGTAGGTTTAAAGCCTGAAGTATCCATATTAGCAATTGTTAGAAGGAAACTGCAACCAGAAACAGAAAAGTTCACAGTAAGTACAGAATTTCAACAAACTGTCTGGTATTCAATAAACTTTTCAAAACATAAATGAAGTAATTTCTGTATCCCAAACTTGACCTGTCAACACACTGTCATTTCTCCTTACCATTTGAATGAATCTCAAACTCTCTTCAAAATTACAGTACGATCACATCTAACTTATTAAACAGTCAATAACCAATAAAATGTATAATTAATGGCCATCATTAATTTTAAACAAACACCCATATTCTGTAAATTATCAGAGGAAAAATATCCAAGTTTGTTGCCCATATTGTACGTCAGAGCAATGTTTGAACACAAGATAAAAGTAAAAATTCTGGATTTGAAAAAGCGAAAAAAAAAAAAAAAAAAAAACTGGATTAAAATTTTTTCTGCACTCAAAATTTACTCTGATGAAGACTGGATTTAAAAATAAAAAATAAAAACTTTTTTATAAGCAGCTATTCACTACATAAAAAAATACACAAATACAAATCTTTATATATATAAAAATTTGCAATTGGTAAGCTAAAATATTTTAATACTGTAAGTTTTATGAGATTAAAGTATATAAAAACATTAACATTCCAAGAAACTACTGTCACAATTCTTTAAAAAAATGTTTTATTAAATTTTCAAAACAATATCTAATAAATATCTAAATAATCAATCTTAAATTTTAAGAAATTTCATCACTCTCTTGGGTAATGTCTGAGAGGAAGAAAATTGTTTGTTCAGATTTTCTTTGATTTAGGAGAAATATTTTAAACTGTTAAAAATTATGACAAAAATAAAATTAAAGCACAGAAAATACAATTTTTCCTTAAGTATTATGAAAACTTTAATATATTTGATAAGTATTTTTCCATTAACTCAATCGAGTTGAATATTGCATTATAAAACTTGAAATTGTCAATTTTATGATATTGTATTTATGGTACTTGGTACATTTAGTAACTAGTGCATTAAAAAAAAAGTAACATTTAGCCTCAAAAATTTATAATGAGCAATAATTTGTGGACTAATCGAAAAATACTTTGAAATCTTTAAATCACCAATGAAAATGAAATTTAGTTAATCTCCAATTTTATTTTAAAGATAGAGCAAATAAAATATAATTTTAGAGAAGAATTTTAAAAGATTAACATGATAGAAAACTATTGTGACATAAATTAAAAGCACATACTTTGTTTCTAGAAGTGGAGGAATAGCTTTAGCTTGTATGTCTGTCATCTTCGTAAAACCCATTTCAGCAACAGCTTTCAGAGTTCGCTGAGAAACTTTGCCTTCTAATGAGCTAAATGTTGTGTCGGAAAGACCTTCCATCGTTTCACCTAATTTAAGAAATCACCATGATAAAGCTAAATTTTCATCAATAATTAAAAAGCAAGTCACTTTTAAAATATATTTAAAAAAATAAATATTTGTAAATTATATGAATTATTTACTTGAGGATTTTTTTAAAACTTTGTTTTATTTAATACCTATTTATTAATTTTAAACTAATTAATTTTTTTATTTATTTATTTGGGACTTATTGCAGATGGAGAAAATTTTCACAATCCAATTTTTTGGCAGAAATCTTTTATTACAACCACAAAGTTTAAGTATAATTAAGAAAATGAAGTATCAAACAGAAAAGTAAATAAAAATATTTAAGTAAATTTTAGCAGCACTTATGGTACTTGTTAGATACATGGTACTGCCAAATTTTACATGCAACCATATGTATCTGATGAATATAAATAGATTAACACCATATCTTCAGTGATTAATTGATGGTATTCAGGTAATACCTTACACCATGTGGGATGAAACATTCCTTATGGAACTGAGAAACTGAAATATTCCTTATGAAAACATAAAACTCAGTTGAAACTGATCTCAAAATAAATAATTTAAGGATTCAGTAAAGAACAGTAATTATACAACTCTAACAGAATTGAAACAAATAACGAAGGTTCAAGTTGAACAAATAGCAAACTTCCATTTTTTAAGGGATACCAAAATTTCTAGGAATATTTCGTTTAAGTAATTGAAATACAGAAAGAAGGTACACTTAAGCTTCTGGAAAAATATTAATAAATTTTTAGAAAAATACATTCTTACAATTTCGAGAGCACTTTCTTTATTAATCCTACAGGGCATCACTTCAAGGAATGGTAAAATTTTCTTCATGGGATCATTAGAGATATTTTATTTTACAAACAGCTCAAAGATCAATAATAAATTTGTTTTTGTACTGATTCATTTTTATAAATAAATAGAAAGTGACTATCATTAGTTTGTTTGAGCAATGAAAACACAGTTTACATGGCAGAAATTTTTTCACAGAAATAGTTATATATTATTTGATTGAAAGGAGTTTAAAAAACATTTAGCAGACTTAAGGATTGTGCTAGTGACATTAGATTCTTTGTAGGGTAAAAGAATAAGTATTTATGAAATAAGTTAGAAGATTCTTAAGCATAAAAATACTAAATTATTTTTGGTAAGGGCTTACTAGGACACATATAGAAATGAAAGAAAAGATAAACTTATCAATTCAGCAACAAATAGGAAAAATATTGATGCAGAAGTTACAAACAAGGCAGGTTCAGACATGTTATTTATATGGTAGAAAAAAATGTAATGCCTTAAAATAAGGGGCCTAGTGGCGCCATTTTTTTCGCCAAGAAGTCGCCAATAATGCGTGTTTAGGATGTTGTGATTCTTAACCGGAAGTTTTGAAGCCACATTAGGCTTATTTTCAAGACTGACAAAATGCAATAGACTATAAGTCAGGGGGTGGCGATGCCCCCTTTTTATTTTAAATAATTCAGATAAATGTTGTGATTATTGACTAATTTTTGAAGCCATGTTAGGCTTAATCCTAGGACTGACAAAATACACGAGCATAAGTCAGGAGGAGGGGGGTATTGAAATATTTATGATAAAGATCCAAATGAAACTATTTGTTTAATTATACGTATAATGAAGCATGATGAAATGCTCACTTGCTTTTATGTATAATGAAATGCTCAAAATTAATATTAAATCATTATGACGAAATTATTTTTTGCTCCGATGTTTAAATATGATTTCTTAATTTTATGCTGAATATGTTCTCATGATATATAAACATTGATATTTTTTTGATTTTAAAAGCATAGTTTATAAAAGTTAATAGCTGTATATGTTAGTTGCTCCTTATAAAAACACATAAAAATACTGAATATGTTCTAAGGTTTAAGGTTACCATAAAGAAAAATACATAAGCAACCAGAAATTATCGTTTATCCGCCAAATTTCTGGCCAATTTGGTGGAGGCCGTATACGGGAGCTGAGCCAAATAAGGAGGACACCAAAGAAATTAAAAGACAATTTCTATTTAAGCAAATCATTTGTGGACATAACATCTTTGGCTTACATTTAAAAAAAAAATCCATTTCTAGTAAACACAATGTGTGCTAGTGGAAGTGATAAAGAATCATTCGAATATATCTTAACGAGTTATTCCTTATGGGACACAATTAGAAAGAAGTATAATATTTTTGAAACTTGCAGACTTTATTTACCATTCTTCTTTTAAACAATTTACTGCTGATGTTTTCATATATTTTTATGCATATGTTTTTAGATTGAAGTTGGTATTATTTGTTATTGTAGTGATGAAATAATGAAATCGTATTCCTAGTGTAAATATTAAGTATACATTTTGTTTAATTGTTTCTGAAATGATGTAAAGACGTTACAAATGTAATACTATGTTGCATTTCAAATGAAAAATGGTGGAAACCTAAATGGGAGCATGACAGTGGGTCCTTTGCTGTTTGAATACTTCAGAGGGTCATTCTAAGTTGACCTGGAGTTATGTCCAAATCTCTGCAAATTATGTTCGTTTAACAGATTAGATAGAGTCATGTCACTTCATGTGATGACATTTCTATTCTGTGTAGCTTTTGCCTGTGATGGAATTAATTTCCAATTATTATTGCATTTTCAGGGTGTAAATGAATGATAAGTGAATTATTCAACAGTAAAATCTGAAAAGTATTCCACAAATAAAACATGACAAAAATTCTTCAGACATATATTGAATTCAGAAAATCTAAACACGTGGATGATTTGAAAGCTTTTTGAAAACTATTTGGAACATCAGGTACAAGAATATATGTATAATTGTGGTAAAATATTTAAAATTGGTGACAGAAGATCTGTAAGGTAACTCTAGAAGAAAAGCATTTCGAATAATCGTAACTAAAATTAAAGAAAAACAAGAGTAATAGAAAAAAATATTATAAGAATATTACCTGAGCTTTCGTCCATCACAGTTTAATATTCAGCAATACACAAACACAAAAAACATGTGCAAAGAACTTAAATTTTCCGAACCACGTGAAATCTGAAGTTGAAGAGTGTTTTCACTGGCTTATTCTACAGTCCACGTGAAGTTCATAAAATGCGGCAATTAGTGAGTTCACTTCAAAACAGATCTGAGATCTGACTTCGGCTGTTGTTGATTGCTTGCTTTCTTAAAATAAATAATAGTTGTAAGTGATTTTACATCTATTTATCAAGAAATGCTTTGAATATTAGGGAGCCCATTATTATCTGAAAAAGGTAATAAAAAGCATTTAAGGACACCATAAAGATTATACGTTTTTATTTGTTTGTTTTCATAGAATACAATAGTTGGATTACTTTTTGACATTATGGGATGACAGTCTTTGCTATTAAAAAAATCCCGATCTATCCATTTAAATAATAATAACAATAGATTCGTTTTATTCTAATTTACTATAGGATGGCACATGTGGAATGTAAGTTTATTTGATACTCTTTCACATCTTAAACTGATATCAAAATTTTCTCTAAGTTAAAATTGCTCTCAGTTTGGTTTAGCTTAGTTATATTAATTTCCTGTTTTGAAGAAACACAAAGGTTATTTTGGAATAAACCTAGAAATTTTGGACAAATGTCGAGGATGATTACTCTTCAAAATTCCACGCCACTATAATTGTGAGTGAAGATGTTTTGCACACGATAACTGATTGAAGAAAAATGTGTAACCATGCTTTTTTTTTTTTTTTTCAAATATTTACAGCCGAATTTTAACATAAGCCTCAATAATTGAAAAAATTATTTCACCAATTGCAAAAATTTTGTTTCATTTCATTGGCTATCTTATTTAAAGTTATACTGTAATTTGCAGCACCTCTATTTATATTTGAATTATCGTGTTAATGATATAGAATTTGAATAGTTTTGAGAAAATTGCAGTTAGATTTACTTTAATGGAAAAACATAATTAATATGGTCATATATCTTATATTTGTTTTTGATATTTTTAAAGTATTTCGTATTTTATTGGCAAAAAAGTGAGGGAGGAATTCATTAATTTTTTTGCTTTTGACTAGGAAGATATTTTTGAATTATTAATAAGTTCACTTTCAATTAATATCCAACTTCCTAACATGTAACTTCCAATTTTCAACTTTAAACTGATTAAAACTGCTAATACAACTTTATAACCGTAATTAAACTAAAGTAAAGGTATAAAGGATCCAAGCAGTAATGATTTTAACTCTAAAATGCTCCTCCATAATTCCATAAAATATTATTACGTGTTTTACTTTACACACACTTAAACATTAATTTCTTAAAAATAGTCCTTATTATGTCTATTATATATTTGGGTAGTCTTGCCATCTTATCCTTAAATGACTTGCCAAAAGCCTTGCTTGTTGATACGTTGCCTATTTTTTAACATTCTCACCTTCTAGTAATTTTCCTGAGTACATACAAGCTATACATTGTTTCAGTATATTTATTTTGTCAAGTAATACTTCAACAGCTTCAAATTTTAGCAGGATTCTTCGGCGCTGAAAATTATTTATCGATAATAAGCTATTTATATAAATTTAGAAAAAGAGAATAAACATAACAAAAATCATTCCCCATAATTTAAATTTACCAGTATGGCACTCAAGTTAATCACCACTCACAAAGTTACATGAATATTTCATTAAACTGACGGAAGTGATCTCTCAAAGCTTTCTCGCATACTCTTTAATAAACTTGTCATACCAGCGAACTCATCACATGTCGTTGGCGTGCAATAGTTACGAAATATTAACTTTTGACGTGAATTTAGCATTTTTACTGAATCTATAGTCTGATCCTTGACGATTAATCCTAGGCCTGCGTTACTATATTAAAAAATCGAATTTGTATTTTAGACACATTTTTCTCAACTGATTGACAAAAATTCGACACTAAACTGTACTTGTAGTACCAAATTCCATATCAAATTTGATATATTTGAATTTTTTGAATTAATCTCTTTTACTTATGTCTGAAAGACAGACAGTCAATCCTTAGTTAGATATGGCTCAAAATTTCACAGGTTTCTATACTATAGATGTTGAATCCGTGTATCGAATTTTTATCTATTAAGCTCTCTTCATTTTGTAATCATGTTAACTCGTACAGCTGGATAAACAGACCTCCTCTGAACAGAATTTACTCAAAATTTGATAGAAATCTACAACTTTAATGTAAAGATCGTATACTAAATTTCAACCGTTCAGCTTAAAGCATCATCTGTCACACGCAGACATTTTCCAAACATGAAATTTTCGAGCTCGTGGTTTTCGAGTTTTTGACAATTACCATATTTTCTCTATATTAAGTATATGAGAAAGTAAAAAAAATGACGTTATTTCACGACAATGGGAAAAATGTAAATGTGAACAATATTTAAATGCTATAATTTAAAATGAAAGTTAATTCATTAATTCAACATAATTTATTTTTCATAAAGTACAGACAAAACGATATACATTTTATTTTGCAATGAGCACTATATTAAAACTTCTTTCTTCCATGAGTAGAATGTGTTATGATCCACTTGCTTTTCTCATCGATCCTTTGACGCTGTTTATGTCTGGGATGAGTACGGCAAAATACGAACCAACGACCATCAATACGCTGAAAATAACAATCTTGACATCTTTTTGTCAGTACGTCTTTATCCTTAAATCCTCTAGATTGGATAAAGTGTGGCAATTGAGGCAAAGAACAGCAAAAGATTTGTTCTCGAGTTCTTAAACAAGGTGAATTTAAAATGCTTTGTGTAACACAATATCCTCTTCTGACTTGCATAACTAAAGACAATATATTTCTGAAGAATTTTAATTGCAGCATTTTATTTATGGAAAGATCTTCAGCACATTTCGCATCTATCAATCTAAAATTAAAAAGAAGAAATTAAAAACATATAATCTTTTATTCAAGCATAATAAAAAAAAATTTTTTTAAAGAGAATTTCACTTAATTCATAATAATTTACCTTAGATGTTTCATTAAACCACAGAAAATAATAATAAAAAAAAGATTTCAAATATTTATCTCTTATACACATGCATATACTTAAAACATTATTATAAACAATACTAAAATGTCAGCTTTATTTTTGGATTAATAAATACGATATTTATCTTAAGATGCTCAACTCAGATGCCAAACTAATTTTTAGATGAAATTAATCTATGCCTTCAAAAATGCCATCAGTGGAAAAAATATGAATTTTTTAAATACATAGTACCAAAATTTTTTAATGAAGTTAATATGTTACATTAGTATGACAATAATCTTCATTTCTTTAAACTCTCTAAGAATCAGTAACCTTAAAAATGTTGATGGCGAAGGAAAGATACAAGTAAGGAAGA
>JAPMOR010116925.1:0-15348 GCA_026543865.1 Argiope aurantia
AGATTTTATTAACTGCTCAACTAAAGGAAAATCAAACAACTGATCAACTTTTCGACATGTTAGCATACTTCCATTGTCTGGCGAATTAAAGTAAGATTAAAAACTTATTTTCTAAGTCACAAGCAAGGGTTTTTTCAACAATCTATGAAACGGAATGAAGATCGAAACAGCTGACCTGCTTATGTCACAAGGCTAACTTTTGCCATATTATTATTAAAGTGATGGTGTATCAGGCAACTTATAAGGCTGATTTATATCAGCCTCTTAAAATTTGAATGCTAAGAAAAAGTTCTTAATTAGAAAAAAATACAAATCTATTATTGTGGGAAAGCATCTGCGTAGGTTACAACCGTGGCGGACATCGGGAACCAAACATCTGTTGCCAACATTTGTTTTCACATGTTAACATAAGCTAAACGATTACAATTCTTTCATAGATACACAAAGTGAACCTTACATTCGGTCCCGCTCAATATAAAATTTAGATAGACAGAAGAAATTTTAAATTGAAGCGTAAAAATAAAAGAAGCAAAGTTTTTGATGAAATCATAGTTCAAGTCTATGGGGAACACAAACCAGTTAATATCTTTTTGATGATGGCTCGGTGGCTCTCATTCTCTTCGTCTGTGCTGTTTTCCTGAATGGTCTGTGCTGTTTTCCTCAATTTCGTTTAAAGTAAGGGCGAAGATGTTGTACGTGGACAACCTTGATAAATTTGCCCTGCTGTGTTGTAGACTTGATCTCGTAGCACACGGCCCCGACTGGACGTATAATCACAAATGGTGCTTTGAAAATAGGAGAAAGTTTGTGATCTCCTTTTTTCGGCCAGTCGTACAATACGAGATCTCCTGCCTTGAAGGAATAGGATCTGCGATGGAGATCAAATCGTTTCTTGTTCTCCAAATGTGTTTCATACACATTATTTGCTGCTTCGGGCCTGGCCAAAGTTAAAAGGTCTAGTTGGTCTTCACGTTGGCGTGTCATCTATGATGAAATTCACGTGGAAGGCGTGGCTCATATCCATGAAGTAAATAAAATGGTGATTTCTTAGTAGAATTTGGTTTTGTGGTGTTAATTGCGAGTAAGGCATTTGGAAGTAATTCGTCCCCTTTATTCGGGGTTTTGTCAAGCATTTTTTTCAAAGAGGACACAATGATGCCGTTGGCTCGTTCAACGAAACTATTAGCTTGTGGTGAATAAGGTGGTGTCGTTGATTGTGTGATTTTATATTTTTGAAGAAACCGCTGAGTGTGACGTGCGGCAAATGCTGTTCCTCCATCTGATAAATACATATTTGGCGGTCCATATCTAAGTATTATATTATGATACAGAGCATCAGTCACTGTATGGGCGGCGAGGGATGCAGAAGGTGTTGCAATTACATAGCGTGTGGCGTGGTCAATTTGGACAAGAATATTTGTATTTAAATTTCTTGTTTCTGGCAAACAGATTATGTGCTCAGCAGATACAATTTCCCAAGGTGTGGATGGAATCGTCAATTGCTGCAAAAGACCATAAGCATTAGCAGTACGTCGGTTGACAATTTGGCATTTATGACAGCTTCGAACATATGCTTTACAGTCCTTGCGCATATTTGGCCACCAATAACGTAATTGCAAATTGTGAAGAGTTTTTTTTGTTTCCACATGTCCAACATCATCGTCACAAGCGATCAGAGTTTTCTCTCTCATTGCCTTAGGAATCACTACTACAGATTTCGAATTATTATCTTTAACTCGCACAAGAGTGTTGTTATCGATATTGAAATTACATATGATTGATTTTGTCCTTTTAGTTGGATTTTTTTCTCTGAGTAAGCGAAAAATATACTGATAAAAGTCATCCCTTTTCTGTTTCACACAAATTTCTGATTCATAACTCGCAGTAACTGTTAAACAAACAGGTGGTGTTGGGGAACGTGAAAGGTGATCAGCGATGATATTTTGCTTTCCGGGTCGGTGCTCAGTTGTGAAATCAAATTGAGCCAAATCCACCAAATATCGTGCAAATTTTCGATTAATTGCAGATTTTGCAACTAAATAAGCGGTTGTATAGTTGTCTGTGATGAGTTGAAACTTGTGACCTAAGAGATAGAGTCGAAATTTTTCAGTTAGGGCCCAATGTACAGCAGTACCTTCCAGTTCGTTACTGTAGTAGCGTGTTTCAGCATCTTTTAAGGTACGTGAAGCATATTCAATGACACGACGCTCTCCATTCTGTTCTTGAGATAAAACTGCTCCTAGTTCAGAATAAGATGCATCAGTTTCTACAAAGGTTGGTAATCCTTGTTTGAAATACAAAAGAATTGGAGCAGTAGTAATTGCAGTTTTTAAAGATTCAAATGTACGCTGTTGGTAATCTGTTAAAACTATGGGAGCATTGTTGGTCTTCTTTTCTAAACCTTTTAAAACGCTTGTTAAAGGTTTAGCAATAGCAGCATAGTTACGAATATACTTTCGAAACTGATTAGAAAATCCAAGGAAACTACGGACTTCATGAATTGATTTGAGAATTAGGTAACGTTCAATTGCTGCTATGCGTTCCGGATCAGGACGAACACCATCTTGAGAAATAATTCGATCAAAAAGAGTGATTTCTGATACTGCAAATTGCGGTTTTTCTCGTGTCAGCTTGAAGCTAGCTTTTTGAGTTGCTTCAAAGATTTTATATATCACTTCGAGATGATAATTGAAGTCATTATGAGAAATTGATATATCATCAATGTATGTGTTGAGATTGTGGGGTGCCAGATGATTGTAGGCTAATTTAATCACTCTTGTCATTGTAGATTGGCCATTTGCGACACCAAAAGGCATTCGAAGAAATTCATAATGTCCGTCAGGAGTGACAAATCCAGTTTTGTAGGTGTCAATGTCTCTTATGGGAATGCAGCTAAATGCAGATTTTACATCCATTTTATAATTGTAGCTCTTGCCTGCCATGCGTTTAATAACGTCTTCAATTTCGTCGATTGGGTGCGGATCAATATTTGTGATAGAATTAATAGTGCGAGAGAAATCTACAACAACTCGCCTAGGAGTACTTTCATGAAAGGGATGCTCCACGATGAAAGCTGGTGCTGCATAAGGTGAGTTGGTATGACAGCAAATTCCTTGTTTTAACCATTTTTCAATTTGCGTTTTTAGAAACTGGCGATCAGGCTCTGAAAGTCTATAAGGTCTACATCTAATAAGCTTTTCTTGTTGCAATTCGATTTTGAATTCCACATATGGACATAGTCCAATGTTATCATCATTCGAATAAAAAGCATCAGTAAATTTTCCAATTACTGCATCAAGTTGAGCTTGTTGAGTTGTAGAGAGTCCTGCGGATTTAGGGATAAGGTTTGTTTCGGAGGAAATTATATCGGGTGTTGTTTCTGGTAAGGTAGCATCATCTAATGATGGTAGTGAGGGTGGATGAAGAGCGACACAGTTGATGCTGGGTTTCGAAGCATGAATACATTCGTGCAAATGAAATGAAGTTGGAGTAGAAATGCATAATGAGCCATTAGGGTCGTAAGTGCATCTAGTTTGAACTTGTTGTTGCCAATTTATTCCTTCAATAAGCTTAAATGGAATCTGGGTGCACACTCCAATTTTAGGCATCATATGTTCCAAATTACCAACAATTATGTTTAAAGAAATCCAACCTATTGGCTTTATTTCATGGTCAACAACTTGGAACTGTCCATCAGTCCACGGGTTAATAATATCATTTGGAACACAAGATTGTTGAATGACTGTGATATCTGCACATGGATCACAGAGGGCTTGAATTTCTGTATCATTGTTGATAATAACAGGTATTAAGGCACATCTGTTAGTTTCAATTCTTATACAATTTATGGAATTATTTGCAATATTTGCGGTTGTAGATCTTCCAGATGTCGAGTTGCGATTGTTGTTGTTGCGGCGGGAATTTGAAGAATTCAAACTTATGGTTTTGACTACTGTGTTATTATCAGAACTAATTGAAACGCTAGAAAATGGGATTCGGGCATTAGTTTGACTGTTGGTGTATTGATTTTGTCGTGACGTGTTTCTTGGTAGAGCTATGATTGAACCCTGTGGAGGAGGTGGTAAACTGCACATAAAAGATGCATGGCCTTTGTTTCTACATCTCCAACAAGTAATATCACGAACATCGTCAGTTACTGGATTGTATTTACGACGTTGTTCATCATGTGTATAAGAAGATCGAATTTGAGATTTCGGAGAATGTTTCTTATGCTCTTGTTTTGCACTGCGAATAGCATCAAGTGCAGTTGCCCTGTCAATTAATTTTTCAACAGTATTCGTATTTTGAGTATTGCCATTTTTACTCGATAATATCACCTATGATCATAGAAATACGGTCAGGTTGGGGAATGGTGAAGGGAGCTTTTTCCAAAAGAGCGTCTTTTGAATAAATATAATCTACTAAACTTTCATTAGGCCTCAACTTTCGTTCACTTTGGTCAGCCAAAAATTCTTGCATTGTAATACGCCTTTTAAATCTTGAGGCGAGAGCATTTTTCCAACTAATCCAATCATTAAAATTTTTTCCGGTTGTTAATTGCCAATTTTTTGCAGATCCTGAGAGACGAGAATTAAGATTAGTTAATTTTAATTCGTCGGACCAGTTAGCTCAAGTTGAAATTCTTTCAACTTCCTTTAACCATTCAAGTGCATTTTCAATTATATCTCCTTTAAATATTTGGATTGAATTTGCAGTGTCATTTGTAGATGTGATTTGAATCACATTTGGATTTACTTGTCTTTCTAAAAATTGTTTTTGCGTTTCCATTAATGTAGAAAGAATAGCTGCGATATTCGGATCTATTTGAGAGGGCGGAGGCATAGGAAGTGGTGATTGTGTAGAAGAATTACTTAGAAGTTCTACTTGTTTTCGCAGAGATTCAATTTCTGTCAATAAATGTGCATTATCAGAAATTGTCTCCTCAACGTTATTAAGATACTGCAATCGAAGAACATTTAATTCTTCCAAAGTTCCTTCACTATTTCTTTTATTATTATCCTCTACAATACTCAAAATTAGTTCATTCTTATTTCCAGTTAGCGAAAGATTTCTGAAACGTAATTCTTTTTTCAGTTAAACTATCGTTAAAGTTTGTAGCGGTTCAGAGTCTAAAGAAATAAAAATGATATCTTTTGTTGACATTTTTTTTTAAATTTCTGTTCACTGTTCTTGACGAAAGAAATACATGAGCGATTGCTTGGCGACGTTCTTGTTTAAAAAGCAAACAATAAATTTTGCAAACAGAATAATATTTTTGAAGATAATGCGAAATGAATATTCAGCATTCGTTAGAATACACGCACTGATTTGTACAAGGTTTTATCACAAGTAAAATGATTGTATATTGATTTTCTCATAAACTTCACTTACTATGCGTGGGCGTTTTTCGGAATACGTTAAGGCAGAAACAATCTTGGCGAGATTATCATTCCTTGGCGAGGATTCTGAAAGTTCCAAAGAAGGCTTAACGAGTGCGATATTATTTTTTTATAAAATAATATTTGAAATTCCCTTTGCAAAGTCCATTAGAGTCCGGCTGCGCCATATAAGGCAGATTTATAATCCGCCTCTTGAAATTTAAATGTTAAGAAAGAGTTCTTAGTTAGAAAAAAAAAATCTATTATTGTGGTAAAGCATCTGCATAGGTTACAACCGTGGCGGACATCGACAACCAAACATCTGTTGCCTACATTCGTTTTCACAAGTTAACATAAGCTAAACGATTACAATTCTTTCATCGATACACAAAGTGAACCTTACAAACTGATCGCCTTTAAGCACAAACGAACATTCTTCTGTTGGCAAGTGATTTTAAATTCAGCAATGCAGCAGATTAACCGAATTTTCTCACCAAGCAGCATTTTATCAAATGTTTAATTAGCTGAAGGGAGAGTGCAAAAACTGACCGTTTTCTGGCACAGAGAAGTTTTTTTTAGTTACATGACGAAATTAAGGGAGATTTAATAGCAAGTCAATTTTAGCACAAGAAAACTTTCTTTCTCTATCTGATGAACTTAAGATAAAAAATACTAATCATCTTTTGGTACAACACTTTATTAGTCTGATTGAAAATAAAAGTTAAGGTTTTTTTCACATAGCAAGCCTCTATAAGTTATGTTATGAAGGAAGACCCAAACAGATCCTATTTTGGCTTAGACCTTTGCCTTTTGCCTAGACAACTGAAGCGAATTAAAAAATACCATTCTTTTTATTTATCTCCCAAATTGAACTTCATAAGCTGCCTGAAGAAAGGAAGAGAATCTGGGAAGATACTCACACAACTGTTTGTCCTTTGGGGAAATCATGCTCTCATCAGTTGTCTAACATATTAAAACATTTCGTCTCCTCCTGAAAATAGGCATGAATTTATCAGCATTTAGGTGAACTGTAGAATGATCAAATACCTGTTCGCTACTTAGCTCATTCAAACACTTTTCCTCGAAAACAGAAAGACTCGTAAACCGAAAGACGACTTGGCACATGACAAGCTTTTATCACCTCTCTGATGAACGGAAGAATATCCAATGTGTTATATTCAACGACTTTTGTTCTTGGAGATCTAAATTCTGGTGCCTGGTGCAGGTGATAATCTTTTGGCACAAAAATCTTTCATTGGCACTTTGATGAGCTGGCTAATGTAGACACTATTTTAACATTAACGATTGAAATCACAACCATCATGTATTTAAAAAGAGATTTCAAGAGCATTTCGGCAACAGTACGGTGAAAACCTTTAAAAAACGCATCGATGTACTTTTTGTTTCATATCTGCAATGAAAGTTCAATAACAAACTAATATTGATGAACCTCAAAATAATTTAAAATTTTCTAGGATAATGTTTGTAAGAAATCTGATATGGCTGTACTCATTGAAAAAAACTCGTCAAATTAGATTGTTTTATCGGCATCTGATCTGAAAAGATTTTTCCAATAAGTGATCTAAAAGAAACCCAGGAAAAAATATACAGAAAATAATTTTGCTCTGATCTATTTTAAAAATCTGATGATTTTTCCCAAACCAAATCCTGCAATCATATGTACTTTTTCAAGACTAGTTTTTGCGAACAATATAAAGACTCTGACATGTATCTAAGCTATTAAAATTCTTGAATAATCTTTTACAAAACTTTAGACAGCATTCATTCTAATTAATAAATAAGAAAAAAAACTATCTTCAATATGTGGCAACTTATCATCGATGCTTTTGTCATCTCCAAATTCCTCATTGAAAATTAGCATTCTACGTTTCTACAGAAATATGAATAAAATATATTTGAAGAATGAAGATTGTGAAATTTAAAATAGAAATGAATCTGTAAAGCAAACATATTCGGAGAAAGCTTGGATGCAACTGAATATCACTAGAACTAAAATCTTCAATTAAAGTCTTTTTCCAATAAATTTTTAATTTCAGATCACAGAACTTAGCATCTTATTTGTTTTTAGTTCTTGTTTTATTTTATGGAGCAGTGCTAATTTTAGAATCAAGAAATCTTTATAAAATTGGAGATATGTTACAAATAAAAGAATAGAAACTTATCAAGCATTTCAATTTCATTAAGTTTCGATTCCTTCTTAGAATGATGCCTTAAGAAATTATTACATCAGTATGTTAAATCAGATATAAATGCCACAGATATGATAAAAATGGAATATCTTGGATTCCACATTTCTGGTTTCTATAAACCGAATTATCTGATGATATTGATATTGATTTGAATTATTGATATTCAATAAACATATTCGGGCAAAATCAAATTCTAAAGCGAAATATATTTTGAAGCGAATTAAAAATATAGGGATATTAATTTCTTTCTTACTGATATTGTCTCAGTCCTCTTTTAATACTTTACATTCTGAATAATTTTTCTTAGGAAATTTTAAATTGTATTTTCATTTCATACAAGAATTCTGGTGTAGACAGATTAATGCAGAAAGTTTGGGAAAATATGTTAATTTAGAAAACGTGATTAATTTTATTAATAATTAAAAATTTATTTTTTTATTTTTTTCTGATTAGCTGCCATATAGTATTTGCTTTTGGTATGGTTCTGTTTATAACTTTTGGAGTACCATAAGGAATCTCTACTAATAATAAAGGTGTGTCGTGAAAGCTCTTGATTGACCTCTAATGACAGCATTTTATTTAACCGCGTTCGCTTAAGTGTAAAATAATTGAAAATTGTCTCCTAATAAATATTTTCAAAATCCAAATATAATAACCTTGCCTTTTATACATTTCAATCAATTTTTATATTTAAAAGCAATGAAGGTGCAATTTTCATATGTATCAATCGCTCAGTAGTGACATGCGTGGCTAGTCTTCTACGAATCCAGCAAATGTGTCGTTTCTTCAGCTTGGTGTTAAGGGTGGTGGTTGTCCCCTCCCCCTGGGATTGATTTCGAGCATATAGATTCTGACAAGCCCAATGGCTGACACTAAAAATTCTTAGAGCAGGTGCCTTCCTTCCCTTGTTAAGCTCTGTGGTGCGGGGAACTTCGGTTCGGAAATACTTACAGGACCGGCAAGATAAAATTAAGACATCGTTCCTTCAGTGGAAAACAAAACGTTCAGTATATTTCTAATAATAAATTCCTCACCTTTTTTTTATAATAAAACATTTGTCTTTTAAGTAACAAAACTTTCCATATATATATATATATTTTTTTTACAATTTTTAGTTGGAAAAATCTATATCTGACACTGTTGGTAAAGTAATATATGTTTAAACATTTCTGTTGGGAGATTTACTTATTGAAGTCACCTCTCAGAAATAATCGCAACAATCCATTAGACTAAAATATATATCTACAGTCCAGGCACTTTTATCCCCCATAAAATACTGAAAACCTCCAAGGGTGTTATTACTTAATAGTGGGACTGCCAGTTGAAAAAAGCACTATGTTGGGGGATCATCGGTATCTGCTATCTGTGAAGTATAAAAATACACACAGATAGTCAGCACTTAAGTGAAAAGTATATTGTAATTAATTTTAAAAGTCTTTTGTTGCCGAAATATATTTAAAAAAAGACAAATATAATTATATTTGGTCACAATTCCAAACAATCTGGAGAGATCCTAACTTTCTAAATAAATATAAAATGTATTCTGTAATTAAAATCTATGTTACTGAATAAAAATGTGCAGATTTATATAATTTATTTTCTGCCAGTAAAAGAGAACTAAGCTAAAGTTATGCAGGAAGTCTTGCATTGATTGGAACGAGATTTCCTTTTACAAATATAAATCACCTAAGAATGGTCATATGATAAGATCATATAATGATAATGATTATAAAAAAAAAGATCATAAAATCATTATATGAGCTTCCTTAGATTATATAACATAGATCATATGAAGTGTTTAAATCAAATGTGTTAAATTTAAATTTCATTTAGGTAAGCAATATTAATGAGGAGTAAAATCTTAGCTCTATAATTCCTTATCAGACCATAGGAGAAATTCCTAATTTTTTAAACTTTATAGTCAAATTATGCTTGCTGGAATCTGTCCTAAGCGCCTCGGAGAAATACCGGGGCATTAGCCCTTGATCGGTGACTGCACTTAAAAAATTGATAATGTTTCAGTGGAAGGAGGCTGAGGTGGAAGAAAGAATTCATCCAGCCCATTCTTGGATTAGATAGATTGCAGTGCTAAAAACAAAGATCAGAGAGGAGTGTTGCTGCTGTTGTTAAAAAGATAAAAGAGCAGTCAGGTAAGTAAGAAAAAAATTCGATCCAAATGCATTATTGAAAGCTTTAATGTCTCTTTTCTATGAGGATTCCTTACACAGAAAAAGTTTATTTTAACTAAGAAACGTGCATGCTTCAAATGTTTCAATAAAAACCATAACTCGCACTCTTGTAGATTCAAAATGGTAAAATGCCTGAATGGTAATAAAAAATCATCATAAATTATTCTATAAGAGAGGAGAAGTAATTGAATTTAAAACAGAGCGATGCAAATCTTTACAGGTATTTAACATAATCATTCTTCCTTAGCTTTCAACAATGGGAAAAAAATGCTTTGATGAAACACGGAAAATGATTTGAGCTTCATTTATAACAATGAAAATGTAACTTTGTAGTATATACTTAAAATGTTTTGAAAAGTTAATTAAATTTAGATTAAAACATTTTTCTGTAATTAAATTGGTATAGCTAGAAAAGTAATTCTTTGAATTTTAAAAAGGTGTAAAAGTTATTTTTCAACAGGCATGATTTTAGACCTTGTCGCGAAAGTGCTCAGAATTTTACTTAATCAAGTGAATTCATATAAATCACTCCGAAGTTCATATTTTCCCATTCTGAAGTATATCTGCGCCATGTCTGGTAGCTTTTGATCAAACGGTCTTGCCGTAGAGTATCAGCACACGCACGCACACACTCACACACATCTACACGCGCGCGCACGCAATCACATTTCTTATTTATTAGTAATAGATTATAATCCGAATCAGAAATGGAAAAAAGAATTAAAAACCGAATCCATTACTTATAACAATATTAATTTATTTCTAAAATACATTTGTAAAAAATTTCTTCATCATTTCACTTGCTTCAATTTTTCTTATAATAAGCAACATAAGCTAAAAACCCAAATTAAAAATTTCAGTTATTCTTCGGTTATAAAAACCCTTGAAAGGAAAAATATTTGAAATGATTCATTACTCAATTTAATGCATTCATTTTAAAACTATTTCTAGATTTAAAAATTACCGTTTATGTTTCAAAATTAATTTTTCATTTCTGTTTCAAATTAATTTCATTTATTTGACATTGAAGAATGTAAAATTAGTACCGCTTGTTCGAAAGAAACATACACATATCATCTCTCTTGAATTCAGGTATAATATGCTTTGGATTTAAAAAAAGAGCGATTAAGTATTAAATGATTAAGAAAATTATAGTTAAATTCATTATATTGTTAAAGATTTTCGATTAAAACTAATTTTTATTAGAAGTGAAAACATTTTTTTATTCGTTTTCTAGACATACGTCATTTCCAGAGATAAAATATCTAAGTACTAATTAATATACTCAATGAAGGTTTTTGTTTAATCATTTTCACTTCTGAAATGTTGCCATTTCTTCAGTTCTTTTAAAATTCTAAAAATAGCATTTGGCGTCATTTTTTTTTCCTACTTGGAAATTGAAAACATTTTTCCCCTTCAATCTGAAAAGTTAAGAATCATTTATTTTGAAATGAAGTAGAAAATCGAATATTAAACGCGAGATAAATGGTAATGGGGTGGGAAATATTTTACTTCACTTCGTATGAGAGATAGAAGGAGCTACAATTAATTGCAGATTTCCACATGAAGTAAAACTTCGTGCACCGTTTTAATGAATCAAAAGAACTGTTCAAACTACTGTTCATTCAATTGAGATAAACTTTTATTGCTTTTATTCCTTGAGTTATTTTTTTAAATTTTTCCTATAATGTTATCGTTAAGTATTACTTTCATTTTTAAAGGGTTATCGATATTGATTCATTATTTTTACTGTATCGCTGGATAAAATAGTCAGAGAAGTTTCTTGATTAGAGATATTTTATTTAAGATGTAACTAAATTTAAATAATATTTAATTAAATGAGAAAAATGATTTATATAGAAACAAGAATTGCAATAACACAATTAAATAAATTTTGTAACTTAATAAAACTTTCCGCTGCAACTTAATTATTAACATAAATTCAATATTTTATTATCGATTTGTTTAATTTCTGAGTTAATTTAAAGTAATAGAGTCAATTCTTACTGAGTTGATCTAGAAGGCAATCGCTTTCACTGAACTATTATTTTAGGATTAAATCGAATATAAATCATCCGTTTCATGATTTCATGATTCTTGAAGCCAGGCAATCCTTCATTCCTGTATTTCATAATAGAGTACATAACATTCTTACAGATTTAAATCAACTCTATTTAAATGTAACACTTCAACCGAAAAATAAGTTCCCTCCTTGGAGAATTCCTGTTTTTCATTATTTAAATCCTTTCACAAGCTTAACCAAATCTGACACATCGGATATCATCTATCAACAAATCTTTCTTGAACACAGGCAACATTATGTTGACTTTATTCCAATTTATACAGATGGATCCAAATCAGCTAATAGTGTATCTTTTACAGTCAATTTACCAGATAATGTGCTTTCTTTTAAAATTAATTCTTACTGTTCAGTGTTCACAGCAGAAATAATTGCAATTTTATATGCATTGGAGGAAATTTCTGATAGTCTGCAAAATCATTTCATCATTTACACAGACTCCCTTAGTGTATTAAAGTCTCTTGAATCATTTCATCCTCAATTTCATAATCATCCCCTAGTTTCAAATGTTTTGGATATTTTAAATCAACTAACATCTGGAGATTTTAAAGTTTTATTATGCTGGGTACCATCCCATGTTGGGATTGGGGGCAACGAGAGAGCGGACAGAGCTGCCAAATTGGCGACCGCCACAAAGAATACTACTATACCTTTGACAGACTTGAAAAAGCACATAAAAATATTTCTTTTAAACAGATGGAAAAGAGAGTGGGATATTGAAAGCGAAAACAAGCTTCATGGAATTAAACCTACCATCGAACTTTGGCCTTCTCGAATGAACAGAAAAGCGGATACGGTTCTCACTCGATTGCGAGTGGGCCATCCTTGATCGTCATCTGTTGTTGGGAGAACAAGATCCAGTGTGTTCTCGGTGCAACTGTACAATGTCCCTCCAACATATACTTTCTGAATGCCCAGAATATTATACAAAGCATTTAAACTTTTAAAAATATAATAACATATTTTTATCTACTTTACTTGGAAAAACTCCACATGATAACCTTTTACCCATTTTAAAATCAATTGGTTTTTATTCACATATTTAGTCTACTGTCCTTTCTGTTTTGAAACTATTAATTATTAACTGTTACTATTAATTTTTATTCCACGTTGTTTCCTATACCATGGAATTTGAAATTTTAACTTGAAAGAATTTTACGTAGTCTGGCGCAGCATGGCCAAAACAAACCAAACTGAATTGATTTCTCAACAATTTAGATTTAGAATCTATTGCTCAAATTCATCGACCGTAACATTCAACATAATTAATTTGTTGTTAGAATAAAATGGTTTAGTTTTGGCTTCAAATTTGATTCAATCTTTTTATATTAGAACTTCGAGGTACTATTTTTTTATTAATTCTTTAAACTCTGTCTTATCGATAATCGTTTTTGATACGTTAACATCGTTAATGTTGTTACCATTATTAGAATTAATAAAATGTATACAGGATGTTTAAATTGAACTCTTTAATGTCGAAGCGGTTTTTCTACCTTGAAGAAAGCATTTGAGCAGTAAGACGTTCAAGACATTCCCAAAATTGTTCATTTTAAATTTTTTATTCAACCAAAATTTAAAAAAAATAATATTCTAGTAAGGTTATTTTTTAAATCACAACAAGATGCACATTTTCATACTCAAACATGTGTCAGATTTGGTAGCTGTAGGTCAGATGGTCTGCCCTATAGACTGCCACTCACTCGCTCTCACACACATCTTTATTATTAGTAAAGATAAATAATATTTTTCATACTATATAGATTTAGCTACCTACGATACGAAGAAAAAAAATAGTAAATGTAAAAGAAATCTTTATATTATTTTAAGATATCCCAACGTTCAATTTCAATAAATTAATTTTGGTTTTTGGTTATTTAATTCCTCTTTTTTCCTTTATTAATATGAATAAGATACTTCAGAAATGGAATTTGCTAAATGAATGAAATTTGTAGTTAAAATCTAATAACTTAGATTCAACAAAATTTAAAAGAACATCCGCTAACTTGAGGTTTGATTGTTGTTATTTCGTAGGCACGAACACATAATATTACGTAGAAGCAGAGGGAACAATTGATGAAATTTTGCTCTCCGTTAAAAAAAGTGTATACTTTTATATTGTGTGCAAAACTGTTTTATATCTAAACCTGAGATGTTGTAAGAAATCGTACAATTAATCTGTAGGCAGCTTAAAATCTAGTGCATGTGAAAGTGAAAACTCAAAAATTCGAGCAGACTAAAAGGATAAATTTAAATATGGGAGTCATAACCGAAAATTAAGAACTTCTGCCAATTGTGAAAGATATCTGTTAGAGGACGCAAAATGTCTTTCAAAAGGTCGCCATACAGTTTGTGCCTCCGAAGGTATGGGGACGCCAAAACCTAGAAACCAACAAGTTAATTAAAAGAAATTTGGTGGATAGATAAGGCACCAAAATTGTATATCTCGATCAAGCGTGATCACCTATCGATTGAAAAGAAGTAGCCCGAAATAGACCCTCGTATATTTTTATGATTGATTTTTATGAAATGTATCTTATTCAGAAAGTGTACAAGATAGAAAAAAGGTGACCTCCCCCCCCCCCCCCGATTATTGAATGTACAACAAACTTAAAATGTTGAACAGAAATGACCTACAACAGTATCATTATATGTGGTTGCTGAGAAAGCACTATAGATTCCATTATTATTGCCTATTGTTAACCATTTCTTTATATATATTATTGTTATTAAGAACAAATAAACAATTGTCAGCTCATTTGGTGAAAAGTTACATTTAGCGAATAACGAATTTCACTGCGCTTATTTTTAAAACCTACGATTTTGATATCCTTGATATAATCATCTGCTTTTTAGAAGCTCATTTGAAACATTGTGATGGCACCGAAACTTTTGAAGAGAATCGGTAGTGGATTGTAAGTACCATTTTTCGGTTAGTCTCAAAAACTGGTAACAGAACGGCTAATGATATAAGAACACATTTGTTTCGAGTATTGAAATGCTTATGATGACATTTGGCTCTCCAAAAAAGGAAAATTAAATAATTTCATGTTTTGCAAATTGTAATGCTCATAGAAAATGGATTTTCATTCATGATTAGCTAATTGTTAAATGAATATGCTTAAGCAAATCAATAGCAGCACATAAAGTAATGGAGACATGTATGAATATGTGTATTCAATTCTGAATCCAAAAGGTAAAGAAAGGTAGAAAAAAATCCAAAAGCGTATTCGATTCCTATTAATTTCTACGGTTTTTTACTTTCTCTTAGAAGAAGAGCAGAAAAGTATTGTTATCGTCAAAAAATTCAATATCTGCATTCTGATTTGCTTCCACGTTCAGAAATTAAGTCTTTGAGTCAGTCAATGTAGGAGCAACTTAAAAATGTAAAGAACTTCAAGAGGAAAATTGATGCTTGGTCTTTGCACCCAAATTGAAGATTTCTGCAGAATTCTTTTAGAATTCCACTTGCGTGAAGTTTGTCTCTCCATTTG
>JAPMOR010116929.1:0-14674 GCA_026543865.1 Argiope aurantia
GCATCTTATCAGTTTGAAGGAAGGATTTCAACAGTTCGTAATTTCATCGAAAAAAGTTGATCGCGCTAATCGCTGTAATACTCCCATCTGTTTAATTGGAGAAATATGGTAGTCCTTAGATAGCAATTGCTAAATTCAACGAAAAATTTTAATATTGAATTTTATCTTTTTTCTTATAAATGGTCTATATGTTATTGGGCCGGCGTCCTAGCGCAGGAGTAGCGCGTCGATCTCGTGATCTGGGCGTCCTGAGTTCGAGTCCTGGTTTGGGCATGGTTGTTCTATCTGTGAGATGTGTGAATGTGCCCTCCTGTAAAAAGAGGTTGTGCAAGCGAATGAGTGATGCGTAAGTAGCAAAGTCGTACTCTTGGCCACAGTTGGCGCTACTAAAAAAACAAGAGACGCTCCACCACCGGCTTAAAATCTCTGTCTTCGTAACAGCGGGCTTGTCCATGGCAAGTGCCATAAGAAACAACAACAACATGTTATTGGCCAAGTATAGACTTAGATTTTCTACAGAATACCTCAGCAAATGCATTATTTCTCTTTTTAGTTTCTCGTATACATAGTACATATCAAGTATAGTAATACTATTTCGGATACTATTAAAGGTCTTCTGCAGCCAGAGGAAAATCGTGCAATAATGAAGAAATTCGAATTCGAGATTTTGACGAATTTCCAAGTTTTAGACCTCTCCGAGTTCGATAAACACATTTTTGGAAAATGTCCGTCGGTATGTCAGTCTGTCTGTGATAAAGGTAACTGAAAAATGCTTTCAGCTAGTGGGTTGAAATTTGATATGCTATTTTTACACCAGATTCTATCAAATTTCTAGCAAAATCCGTTCAAAAGAAGTTCATCTATCCGGCTGCTCGAATATAAGTTAATGTCATAATTTCAAAACGTAGAGAGCTAGATAAAATTCGATACATTGATTTGGCATTGATAATCTAGACACTTTACAAAGTTTCAAACGAAATCCACAACGAATTGAGTGTTTGCCGGTCTGCAGTTTCAAAAACATCTTAACGCAATAATTCAAAAACGGAATGACTTAAACATATCAAATGAGGTATGGGATTTTGTGACTGCACGTGTAATTCTGTGCCATTTTTTGTTTTCAACCGGCTGATATAAAAATACAAATTTGATATTCGAATAATATTAACCTCATGCCAGGTATGAATCGCCAAAGTACTTCGCAAGGACGACACGATATATTGAGTTAAAAGGCAAAATTCTCGAAAAAAGTTGTTATTTCGTAACTATTGTACACCAATATCATGCAAGGCATCCTCTGCTATGGCTGAGTTTGCGAAAGAGACCGCTGGCTGTTTTAGTATTTTAGATACTTTCCTTCTGTGTTAAAAGTTATTTTCTAGAATAATAGTAGGATCAAATTTTAAACCTTGAAGTATTTTTGCATAAAGCAACTATTAAGCAGTATTCAAAAGGGAATATCAGTCTTTTCTTTCATCGACGAGTGTTTCAGAGTAATTTTTTCTTCTTACTGTATAGAGCATCTCTTATTTATAATTTCGTATTTTTTTCATTTTAAAATAAAATTTTTAACTAAATCAGTTACGAATTAATAAAAAAAACAATGTTTAGTTTTCAATACAATTTCAGAGTTCTATAAAATTCGACGAAAATTTAGTAAATATTAAAATGTGTCAAATATATTATACTTTATTAAAGGGTTTTTAAACTCTGTCTTTATAATAATAATAATTAAAAATATTCACAAAATATTTTGTTTCAACATATTCATAAAACAATAACGATACCTTTTTATGTCATTAATTCCTAAGACATTACCTATCTCATAGGCATTCAGTTTGAAAGCATCTCATAGTTCGAAAACTGATCTCAAATAATGTAAGGTAACTTTCGAATCATATTATAAACTTTCAAATAAGTAAAGATAGAAAGCATTTGATAACTTTTTGTTTCTTACATATATTTGCATGCCTTAGTTATTAACCAAAGCAAAATCTAACAGCAAAGAAAATTCAAGGGAAATAGCATTTGTGTTCTCGTGTTGTGTATCAATAATAAATTATAATCAGATTATTATTTGTGAATATTGGATTTATTTTTATACCTTAGATAATTCACGATTGCCAAAGATAGAGAATATCTTTTTTTAATTTAAAAAAAAAACGGGATATATTCATGGTTTAATATATGGCAATAGATACAAAATCGTTTGCTTATATTTTAATTAATTCCTTTTTAACTCAATTAACTCATTTCTTATACTTGACTACTTTATCGCATTTCAATTAATCTTTATTCCGTTATTTACATCATTCCCTTAGTTTTGAAGTAATGTTTTAATATAAATTTGCACATACAGTAAATATTCCGTAATTTTGACTTTAAGCATAATTTTTAAATATACTTTAGAGAATAATTGCTCAAAAATGATCGTACTTGGTAAATGATCATTCGTAATTATTTTTATTTCATCCTTCCAAAATAAATCAGGACATTCCAAAAGTTTATTTATATTCGTAGAAAGTCTTCCTAAATGAGAAAATTGAAAATGATATTTCTGAAACTCTATCATCACGCTGTCCATTTGGAGATCATTCAAGATCCGAATTCTGGATATTTCTAGACACACATACAAAAAATTACAAAAAAAAGAATGTTTATGTGAGAAAGAAAATTTACGTAATCCCAACGTGAAAACGAACTTATTCAACACTTTAATGTTTCTTTTTCAGCAACCCTACAAACTAAATACGCCAGGTGGACTCGAACTCACCAACTACCTCCAAGAAAACTTAAAAGATTTATTATCGTCCGCTCATGAACTGAACCAAACGAGAAAACTTTGAAAAACAGTACCCCCCTCCCAAAAAAAAGAGAGGAAAAAATGGGTTTTGGGTTCTCTAAAAGGTGAGAATTTCGCCATGTGTTTCTCCCTTCCCCTTTTCCCATCAAATTGTACAGTCTATCCTCTTCGTGTGGTCAGTTTACCCAAAGTCCATAATAAGAATTCATGCATGATTACATCATTTCGAATAAATTGAAAGAAAAAATTAAATGACTGCAACGTAGAAGATATGGCAATGGGTTGAAAAAAGCTTAAATCTACTAAAGGTTGAATAAAAAATGTTTTCTTTTGTTTAAAATCAGGCATTTTGTTTAAAATAAGAGATTTCGGAATTTTATAAAGTTTGATAAAATATGTTTTCACACAGAGATAAGGGTTTTTGTTGTTGTATCTAATGGCTCTTATCATGGACAAGCTCACTTACGAAATCAGCTATTTTAAGACGAGGGTGCATCTTTTGTTGTTTTAGTAGCGCCAACTAGGGCCAAGAGAACGTCTTAGCTACTCATGCAACACATTCGCTTGCACAGCGATTTTTTACAGGGGGAGGGGCACAATTACACATCTCACAGATAGAACAGATGAAGAACAACCATGCCCGAACCGGGACTCGAACCTAGGACGCCCAGATCACGGGGAAGACGTGCTATCCCTATGCCAGGACGCCGTTTGAGGGAAAGGTAAAGGATATTAATGGATTAGACGACAAGGATTAGTGTGAAAGGTTTTATCCCCTTTTTACTTTCTCGTATACGTAGTATAGAGAAACTATAATAAACGCCAAAAAAATTGGAATTCAAGATTTTGACAAATTTTACGTTTTAGACCACCCTGAATTCGACAAACACTGTTTTGGAAAATGCCCATCTGTCTGAGGCAAAGAGAACTCAAAAACGCTTTGAGCTAGTTGAAATTTGATATACGATCGTGACATCAAATTTGCAGATTTCAATCGAATTTTGAGTAAAATATGTTCAGAGGAAGTCTATCTGTCCGGCTGTTCTAATTTGAGTTAACAAGATAATTACGAAACGAAGAGAGCTATATAGATAATATTCGGTTCATATATTTAACATTTTTAGTGTAGGCATCGATGAAACTTTGAGAAAATCCAACTATAAGTTGACCGTCTGTTTGCACTTCCAGAAATATGTGAATGCGATAGTTCAAAAACGCAACAATTTAAATATATGAAATTTGGTGTGGTATTTTGTGGCTACAAGTATAGCTTTGGGTCAAATTTTGGTTTCAATTGGTTAGGAAAAACGGTCTAAAACAGAAATTCCATTTCCGGATACTATTAACCACATGCTAGGGATTAATCGCTAAAACTCGCCAAGGATGACATAATGGATTCAGTGAAATTTCTAAATTCACGTTAGAAGATAATATTTAGTGAATATTATACGCCAGTGATAAGTAAAAAGTTCCCAGGCATGACAAGTCTATTTCAGTGTATGCGAGAAAGTTTTGGGGAGACCACTTCCAATGGTTTTTGTATGAAATCAAAACACATCATGACACATATTACAATAAAAATAGCTAAATAAATAATATTTGAATGCGCATATATCTACGTCTCGTACTAGTAATGATAAAGTTGAATCTGTGCATATTTTTTTTTCTTTGTTTTGCCGTCGTCCTTTATCCAGGCCCTATTATTTTATCTACAGCTGTAAGGTCTTTATAAATAAATTTTGGAAGATGGAAATGTGCATCTAGGAGGTTTTTTTCTGAAATGTTAATTAAAATTTTACTTACTTGAAATGATACTTTTCCTGTGACAATTTCTCAAAAGATTGCAGCTCAGAAAACCTCTTTGTTTATTCTGAAATTTAAAACACTGAATTTTATCTACAATAAAGGGCATTATCATCATACTGCAGATTTGTCGAAGTACATTAACGACCAATATTTGCATTTACAACATACATATACTAAAATAAACAAAAAGAAATTAAAGATAGTAGTATGTATTTAGAAGTCAGCGCTGACCTGGAAAGAGGACCATTATTATCTTATTTCTTACTAAGCTACTATGGTTTGACAATAAGGTTTCATTTTTACGTATGTTTACTTTTACTCTTCTCTGTATCTGTTAATCCCAAGGAAATAAGTTAATTTTGAAATTCAGCTATTTTAAAATAGATTTCTGTCATATATATTCTTGTACGAAAATAGAAAAATACATTCCCTCGTTTCCAAATTATTAAATGTTTAACTTGTGATTCTTCTTGAGCACCGATAAATTATTCATTCATATAACTGTAGCCGCATTTAACCCTCCCATGCACTTATCCGATGAAAGATTTATTTGTTCCCAACCTTTGAAAAGAATATAATCTTCTAATCTTCAGCTCTGATTATATATGACACACACACACACAGTTTACTGTGTTAGGTCTATGAGGCTCTTTAAATAATTTCTTAATGAAGGCATTTTATAAAAAGTATAATTAAGTTTTTACATGCAGAGATATCGTATTCTCCCATTTTAGTGATTGATAACTGAGATTTTCTTTTTTTTTCAGAGAAAGATTGCTAATTTTATTTACTAAATACTTTTCTTGATATTAAAGCAACAAAGCGATAATTTTTGTTATAGAAGAATATGTTTTAAAGCAACTGACGAAACATGTCAAGGTAAAACAGTTTCTTATCACATCGGACTCCTCTGTTTATTGCATGTAAGAATAGGTATTGATTTCTGTTCTAAGGATGTTTCATAACAATTATAATAATCTGAGAAGTTATGTTTATTACAGATAAGAATAGGTATTAATTTCGGTTCTACGAATATTTCATAGTAATTATAATCTTCTGAGACGTTCCAGCCTTTTAATCCTTCTGTTTTCTGAAATAAAAGTTTTAGTAAATAATTTATTTTATATGTGTATTCTCTATCATTGTTTTTAATCTTTTGTTTGGTTTCTTTTAAAATCTTTTTTTCTAGAAGTCCAAGAACGGCACAATTTTTCACTGGAACTTCATTACCGCTGATTAGTATCATTTGTTACATACCAGGGCAAGCTGATTCCTCTACCCCCCCCCAATTATCCATTCCATTTTTATATTTTTAATTTCACTGTTAAGTTAAAACACTTGTTAATATTAGATGGACCTTTAATTATCTTTGGTAAGATCCTTCTAATAACACCGCTCATTAACAACATATTAAACTTTTAATCACTTTAAATTTTTCCCTTATCTTTTTTAATTACTTAGTTTCAGATTTTCGCTTTATTAAAAGTAATATTTTTTTTGCTTGCAACTTTGGCATCTCAGGTATGTGTGTTTTAATTTGAGTAGTGCTCTTAATTTTGATATTTAACTTGAGGTTAATGAGGAGTACAATTAATGCATTTTTTCCGATAATAAATTTATTAGATTGGGACGTTTGACAAAAATTCGATAGATTGCTGTCATAATGTTTATTTGAGGTTATTTTTCTAAATTTTCAAAAATGAAGCGAATTTTGGGGTGGATATCAAATTTATCACCTTGTTTTTAAAGGTTAAAAAGTCAAAATGAAAACTACATCTTATTTTCTCGACTTCGAGAAAAATATTAATAGTATCAAAAGTGGATGCTTTACCTTAAAGAAAATCAAAACTAAATTTCAAATCTGTTGAGTTTTTTTCAATTGTTATATTGTGCATTGATTTCTGATCGAAACAGCCGAGACTTGGTAGCAAATTCTCTGTTCTGGAATGAAAGAATCACGAGTTAGAACAGGATTATATAATAAAACTGTCATTTATATGAGCCTGGTATGACGAGCAATTTCTGATAGCGTTGTGAGGAAATTTGAAATTGCTGATGTTTACTCAAGAGTTCTATTTGTCATCTGAATTTTAATAAAAAGAAATCAGAGAGTTCCGTTTTAAATTAGTTCTGGATTAACTCAAAACACTGACATTAATTTAAGCGATATAGAATTTTTATAGAATTATTTTGAATGCAAATTAATCGGTATGTATAATTACAAAAGAATCGTCACAAAATTCAGTAAAATCAAAGGGTTCGCCGCAATGTGTGTGCAGCGACACAGTCAACAGGCTCTCTCATAAATAAAGACGTTTATTCAAGACGGATAAACGACAAAACACAGCCGAGCCTATAAAAGAACAATACTTCCAATAAACAGCAGCATATTAGTTGTTAATCGATTCTACACAACCACAATAGCGGACAAAGCGGCCAGACTGAACTCAGCAGGAAGAGAGAATTCACGTAACTTTTCATTAAAGTCTCTCCAAACGTATGCTATTCTCGACTAAGTTTTCGCTTTTTCTGCACCCAATATACGACTGGCCACTCAATATATGCCTCGATACTGCTTCAATACTAGTAGAGATGCATAATCCACGATTTTTTGAATAACAAATAATTTTGTTATTGTTATTTTTAAATATTGGTTCCAAATATCTGTTATTTCAATCATATTATTAACTAAAAATTATTACTTAATATTAAATATAAAATTTATTAATTGAAATTAATACTTAATTTACTAATTTAAGTAACGTGTGATTGAATTAATTTATCTATTTCAGCTTACTTCTTAAATTTGATTTTTTTTCAAAACTATTTATTTAATTTCTTTATTGGAGTAAACCATTTTCTGAAAAATTTGAATTAAATATATATGTCATTTCTTTAAAATGTTTACTTTAGTTCTCTATTCTACCAATAGATGGCGCTAGCAGTAAACAGAATATATGCAAAGTCATGTCACACGCAATTAAAAATTATTTGTATGGAATAGTACATCAACAAATGCGAATATTGGAAAGTCAAGATCACTCTCATGAAGTGGAACGGCGACTTCACACTTTTCAGTGAAGTCACCACTCCGATAAATTTCAGAGATATGCAATTCAATGATACGATAATTCCAAGAATAACCGGTCCGTTCACTTTTCAACCCATTCACAGATTTTTTCTTTTTTGTTTTGTTCGAAAGCTTCCATTGGACAGATCGTACCGATTGTTACTTTCCAGTGAAGTAACCGCTCGGAAAAATTTCAGTGATATTCGATATAATTATACGATAATTCAAGAATAACCCGTCCGTTCAGTTTTCAACCCATTCACAGATTTCTCCTTTTCTGTTTTGTTCGTGAGCTTCCATTGAACAGTTCGTATCGATTGTTACTTTCTATCGTGATCCAAAACCTGCAATCGAAATATCACCAGTAAGATCATATCAAGTATTTGAATTACACCCCTCTTTTAAAAGTATTGATCACTGGAATTTGTGACTTTATGATATTGTTTACGTAATAACCGCTCGTAAAATATTCATCATCCCTAAATACTAGTGTCCATTGATTCGGTATCCAATAGAGCTGACCTTAAAACTATCTTTCCTACGGTGTACCTAACTGTACTAGGAAGTAACATTACAGATGCGTAACAATATCTACCTTCATAAACAAAATTTATCAACATTCTGTTTGATCTTTATTCTTTACCTATAAAAAAATTAATTTTTAACTAAAATAATTTGTTATACATAGATAAGTTAATTTTTTTACTTACCTAATTTTTTCTACACAGATGAAATAATTTTTAACTAAACGAATTTGTCCCCCCCCCATATAAACTAATTTTTAACTAAATAAATTTGTTTTTCACAGATAAACTAATTTTTAGTATAAAAAAAATAAAATATTATTATTCAGTTAAAAAAAATTCTATCTAACATTATATTTATTTTCATAAACAAAATTTAAGGACCGGATATCTGATCTTTATTCTTTATCTACCTCAAATAAACTAATTTGTTTTATTAAACTAATTTGTTCAACACAAATCACTACTTTTTAACTAAATTAATTTGTTCTATACAGATGAACTAATTTTTAATATAAAAAGTAAAATGTTATAATTCTTTTAAAAAATAGAATTTTTTCAATGGAATATCATATTTTTCTCCATAAAAAACTTATGCATCGGATATTTGATCTTTTACACTTGTCTATCATATGTATACAACATATTTCAGCTGCTTTTAATTAGAGTTGCATTTTCGAAATTTATTTATCACTCTAGCAGTTAAACCTTTCATTCACGAATCTATCTCCATTTGAGAGAGCTAATTGAATTACATCTTAGGAAGTGTCGATCGTTTGCAGGGTGAAAGTCCGTCCCCTGTTCCCATTCCTTTCTTCCACATCCATCCCAGAAATCAATAATATAAAAAAACTCTTTACCCTTAATTGTTCCGTTTCCATTGATGAATATTACCATCTTTCTTCCACCCAACAATCCATATACTTTATACAGAGACAAAATTAGGTTTAACGATCGAAAGGCTTTTCGACGGATCTCGGAGCATTTATCTTTGTACGTTTCTTGTTTGCGTTTTTGTATCTGATCTTATTTCCTTTGGGATAGGTGGATAATAGAGTAAAGGGTATTAGAAGATTATTGTGGAATTATTGGCAATAATGTTTACATGTCCGGTATCACATGACATCAAGTTTTACTTTTATTTATCTAAGAGAATTTCATTTGAAAATGTCCCTTATTTTAACTAATAAGTTGTTTATTTTTTGTAAACTCTTTGATTATACACGGAAAATAAATTAAATACTGAAGGAGCAAATGAAATTATTAATGAATAGTTAATGATTCTTAGAGAATGAAAGATTACGAATGAACCTTTTTGGAATCTATCAATTAATTTCATATTGTTTCTCATAGTAAAATCTGCACCTTGGGTTCCCAAAATTTTAAACATTCATGATCAACTTTTTACAAAGCCTAATTAATCCATAGAGACTTATTTCCTCCTCGGAGAATCGAATTTTTGTTTTTCAAAGAAATAACTCATGCTCTTTCCAAAAGACATTTTATGGACAAAAAGTGAAATTTCTTAAAGAAAAATACCTTTCTTACAAAATATAATTTTACAAAGACACAGAAGAATAGGTAGGAACGCATACAAAGGCAATACGTAAGAACACATACATATTTCAAAGATACGTACTACAAAGAACAAATGCATAAAAATTGTAATACGTAATACAAAGAATATTCTGTAATATAATATCCTATTCTTCACATTAATGAAGATTTTAAGTTCATATATTTTTGAAAACTAAGGAAAAATAGGTGTACATCAAGATCTTGTCACGACAGAGAGTTTTAAAAACTGGTAAATACTATAATTATTTATAATTCTAATTTATGGCAACTATATGTACAATATACCAGTAAAGAACTTTTTAAAATCTTTTCTTTCACTTTTCAAAAGCTCAACATTACTTTTAATTTCAATTAATATCGAAAATGTAAAGAAAAAGACTATAACAATATTTTTATATTAGTGATTTTTTCCATGTTTGATTTTTGTTTCATTTTGTCTGATGCATTTTAATAAATTCCAAAATAGTCTGAGGGCAAATATTTTTATGATGACAACAACTTCTCTTAGTAAACTTCGATTACGAAAAAATAGAAACATTGAAATAATTAATAGAGATTAATAATAAAAAAAAACTAGATAAATCATGTCAGTAACAAAAGCACAATTTATTCATTTTTATGGTTTATTTAGTCTTTTAAAGAATTTTTTGTTGCATTGTCAAAAAACAAACTTTTGACATAAGAGTTCAATTTGTTTAATAACGGAACTAAAAGAGAAATTGTAATTTGAGATTTTAAAATTAAGACTAATATTCCATCAGCATTTATTCTCACAATAAATAGATTTAAATGTTTATACAACTAATTTATAATTAAAACGAAACAATTGTAAACTAATTAGCAAAAAATAAATCAATAGGTTTATCTGAAAAGAGATGCCAATGACATTCGAAAAGGTTGTTTATTCTACTTTTTAAACTTCATTTAAACATAATAAAAACAATTACCCGATAAACTTGGACATTTGTTTTCTTTTTATAATTAAATTAAATTTAGCTAAAGGGTAAATAATAAAGAATTATTGGATTTCTTTCCTTTAAACAATATCCAATAGTTTCTAATTTAGTATATGATGTCATGTTTTCTTTTTTGTAATAGGGATTCGAAAATAAAACAGACGATACACGCTTTACTGTAACTTTAGAAACACGTCATTATCAGCAATCATATCAAGGGATAAAAGGTAACACGAACATTTAAAAAGAAACCATTTTTTGATTCTTTTCAAACTATATGTAAACGTAATTACCACTATGTCAAAAAGGGAATATTAATGGTATTTTTATATAAATATTTCCGATAGGACGAATTTTATTGGAACTTAGTTCTAAACAAATTATGTTTGCACAATTGTCTGTAAAAACTCGCATATACTAAGAACCAAAAGATTTTATGTGAGATAGTGTTACTGTTGAATGTTTGAAGGGCTGAATAAAATAGTAAACCTTCTCACCAACATAATTTTAAAAATATGTTGCAGAAATTTCTGAGTTTTAAAAGAAAGTGGAAATTTTCTGAATCCGTTTAATACATTTCGACTGTGTAGACATTTTAAAATAGTAAATAATATCTTTACAATATTGAACATTTTCTTATGCATAGCTTGATGTTCATGTTTCGAAAACATATTTTTAAGTTATTGCAAGTATTAAAGCAAGATTATTTTAATAATTTTATCCGTATCCTGGTTATTGAGTACATGAATTATTTTAGTTTAATAATGTTCAGAAATAGCAAAAAAAAACTATTAATAATGTAACTGTCTGGTAGAGCTACCTCCTAATTTCTCAATACTGCGACTTCATTCTGTAATAAATCATGCTCATGCACTAAATATTCAGCAGATTCTTCCTTGTTTTTGTTTTAACAATATAAGAAATTTTCAATATTAAATATTTGATTCAAAGCAGAAAACAGATTTCATTGCTATAGTGAAATATATTGCTAAATTGTACGCAAAAAAAAAAGAAAATATTTTTAATGAATTGTAAATATTTTGGAAAAAATGCCTGCCAACTGAAACAAAACAAACAGAAACAGAATTTTAAAATGATGTAAAATTTATTCATTAATATTCGCGGTAGTGATCGCAGAAAAATGTCTAATTATCCCTTTATTGTTAATTGATAGTCACGTGATTAATTCAAACCGGTTTAAACTGGTTTTCCATGGAAAAATGTCTGGCATTGATACAAAAATTTCAAAATTCGATTGATTTTGAGATGGTTAAAAACCATCGTTTTTCTAAATGTTGGTGATTGCGAAATATGTGAGAGCATTATGTTTTACTGTCGGATTGATACCACGCGACTTAAGAAAATAATGTTCTCACATGATAATTTAAAATTTGCGATAGAAGATTTAAATTTTTTTTCTTTCTTTTCTTCATTATTTATAGCTGCGAATTGATGGATTTAAAAAAAAATCTTTATACTTTATTATGATACATGCAAAACACGAATATAGAAATCGTCCAAACTTCAACATCAGGAATTTGTTGAATCTTCAAGTTTCGGATTTTTTTCTTCGCAAAAAGAAATCACATTAGGCATTATTATCAACAGGTTAGCTGGAAAATGCAACAAAGTGCTTCAGTGAAATTCATCAACCGATAGAATGAAAATCTTTTCAAATTCAAAAGCCCAACGAACATAATGGGTAGGATTTGGTACTTGGCCTTGACATAAATCCATATCAAATAATGTACCTACTCGAATAAATGCATTTGGAAGAGATAAAATATATCATATTTCTCTTGACTATATATGTAACGTAATTAACAGAAGATGGATCCTATTGCTGCATTTCAAATTGCATATATAATCATATTGTATATCAAATATTATATATATCAAATTGCATTTATGATCATATTATTGCATTCAGCATTTCTGCTGAATGCAATCGCTACTCAAAAATTTGATAGCCAACAATTATACAATATTCATTTCAGAGACACATGATTTCGCTTACGTTAACAAACATTGCATTTATACAGATAAATTTCCGGTAGGAAACTTTAATGGGATTGCAGGATTTTCACTGATGTCGACTACATTTTTGAAGATGATGCTCTTAAAGAAGAGTTACAGACGTACTGAAATGAGAAATTCAATTGTTAACACTTCAGTGAAAACTGTAACTAATTACTTAGTCTTTTCTTTCACTTATATGTTTCATTTTTTACATCTTTTTGCTAGCATGTACTAATGCCATTAATTTTTTTATACAACTTATGTTATCAAATTTGGTTATTTTTATTCGACATCATTATTGTATGGAAGTCTCCAAATCTAAAAATCTTAAGAGTAAGTTACGGAAAAAAAATTAATTAAATATCATTGAAGCTGATTTCGTTTCTAACTCTTTTTTTAGATTAGATGCATGTAAACATGTTTTAGCAGATGAGTGGCTGAGAAGAAGACACTTTTGAAATTTTAAAAGTTCGATTTATTTCACCACTGGAGGCATTTTATACACAAGAATAAGTGGTAAAAAATACATCAGTCTACATCAAGGCACAAGAGCAGGTGAGACCAAAATTTTTCCTTTCAGTGATTTTTCTATGGGGTTTTGATGGGGATTTCTTTAACAGTTGTCGATGTAGGAAAGCGAATCTTAAGTAAAAGAATGTTGTAAATATTAAAATTTTTAATCTCTTCACTCGGATCGTAAGAAAATGATGAGATCTGCCTTTTTACAGAGCGCGTGTTGAATTAATTAAATAAAAAAGGGATATTGGATTAGGAATTAAGAGAACATTTTAGAATGCAGTTAATACTTGCTAGATTAAGATGGAAAATTCGAAAATTAATTAGGATTGAAATTAGATTAAGCGATATCATAACGTACATTAATCCAAATAGTACCACGCGCTTTCCAGTATCCTCTACAATGTCGTCTAAAATAAATGCAATTAATTTTAATGCAGCAGATTTATCAAAATCATCACCTCTGGCGACCGATTCGATAGCAAATCTAATGCCTCTCTCTGCTCTTAATTAATTCATTTTATGCCATCTTGGTTCGGAAAGGTTACTCATCTCTCCCACGATGTCCTGGAGTGTAAAACGATGAATGGAGGCCACGTAGTGTGCCATTATATTTAATGCATATTAAGGGAGCTAATTATGAATACAATTAATATATATATGATAAATGATTTGAATATATTAATAGTGGCACTTGTCTATCAAAAAAGTGGTATTTGTCGGTTGTAACAGTGATCTAAAAGCGCCCAATTATAAAAATATATTCAAGTATCAAGTATCAATTTATATAATCACTTGCTATATAGCTTGACGTTTGAAATCGCCAAATTGGCGAAATTTTTTCTTGGTGCTTTCTGGTAGCCGTTACAACCGACAAGGACAAAAAAAAAGACAATTTGTCATGTCAACAATCATCTGCTCAAAATACTCTCTAAAAATAATTTTATTATCAAATTCTAGCTGATATTAATTCATCTAGACAAAAAGAATTTTTAGAAATTTAAATAATGTATTAAAAAATAGAAAGTATTTTCTGAAAAATATTGAAATGAATGTTCAGAGAATAAATATCCTAATACCCTTTTGTATTCGGATATTTATTCTCTATATATTATACTCATATATAGAAAATACATATATTAATACAATATATACTAAAGACAATATACAGATACATGGAATTTCTGTATATAATATAAATAGTATAGAAAGTATAAAGATAATCATAATAATAACAAAATGATAGGATATGAAGCAAATGATAAATATAATAATAGGAAGCTAAAATAGTTAAAATAATATAATACTAAGTAAAATATAAAAATATTGATAAGTAAAAATATAGAATAATATAAATTCATGATATAGAATAAAACAGAAAAAGCACAAGAATATATATAAT
>JAPMOR010116941.1:0-30960 GCA_026543865.1 Argiope aurantia
TCGTACGAAATTCTTTATTTTATTCTTATAGAATTTTATTTCCACCTGAGCAAGATAGTAGATTTAAATAACAACATTGTGTAATGAAAAGACTGATTTTATAAATAAATCTAGGCTAAAGAATAATATTCGATTCTTTTATCATGCTTTTACATAAAATTATTGTTAATGAAGAAATTTATGATAATTTTAGAAAATTTAAATGATTGCCTTTATTACTAAATTTATGTTTTTCCGAACTCACGTGAAGAAAATGATAAACAGAAGTATCTTCCCTGACATAAATATAAAATTGTTTATGAAGGATGGAATATTGAAGAGAAAAGGAAATATATCATGAATAAAACATGAGATTGTTTCAAAGATATCTCTCAGAAATTGCAAGAACACTTACTATACAAAAGTTATGTTAAAAATGCTGAAATGTAATAAGTGTTTAAAAAAACAATTTTTGCTTTGCCAACTTAAATATCGTCCTCTTGATATATAGAAGATAACAGAAGAATAGTTTGGGGGTGTTACTAAATTATAAAATGCAAGGGAAAGGTTTAAGAAAGGTTATGAAGATGATGAGTTGAGTGTTAAAAAAAAGGGTTGGATTAGCTTCAAAAAAAAATATTCCTCTGAAAAAAAAAATCTGAAAATGTTTTTAAAAATGTCCCACTTTAGAAATTCTCAGTTTTATAATTGCAGAAATTCTTTACGTGAAACAGTAAAATGTTTTTTAAACTTGCAATACAAATTTATAAATCCCATAAATTTATATGAATTCCAATCAAAACGCTTACTTTTGAATGTATGTAGAATTAGTCAAGACCTACCTCTTTTTTTTTCTTTTAATAACTTACTATTTTATTTTATCTCAAGCTCTACAGAAAAAACGTTTTTGAAAAATATTTTTTTAAAACGAATTCGCACAATAAAATAAACATGATTAAAGAAAAAAAAATGTTTTATTATTTCCATCATTTTATCTCTTATTATAATTTCTCTATTGCCATAGAATTTAATTTTGAACAAATTTAAATCAAAATAATGATTAACTTATAATATGAAAAACAGAAGCTATTTGAAATAATTAAGGATAGAATAAAAAATTCACGAAAATATTTTAATATGCAAAACGGACACATATTTTTCTATTCGTTGATTCAATTTGCAAAAAATAGTTTTTCCATATATGTCTATTAATTTATAATGAATAACAAAGATTAAGAAAATAAAACATAATATGCCGAAAATCATACAATTTCCTATCTGTAAGTGGTTAAATACGGCCAATGTGTTTTTTTTCTTGCCAGATGTGGATGATTATTTTATAATTTCATTCTGCAAATATTTGATATATTAGAATTGAGTGATTACGTTAAGGCTAGGAAAACATTTTGGAATTTTACTGAATAACATTTTATATCTAGTTAAATGAAATCTCAGAAATATCATAATTATATTTTCAGACAGAATGCAATTTAAAATTTGTTAAACAAGTTTGTATATAAATAAAGTATAAAAAAACTCATCAAATAATATCTTGAAGCATAGAAAGCTATTAGTTGGAATATTGAAGATGGAAAAATTCTTCGAGAATATATTTACATTTTGTATCCTGCAAATAATATAATTATATCGTTAGCAATATATTAATCTTATTTCACGAAATTCAAAATGAAGAAATTCACGGCTTGAGTGGAAAATAACATAAAATGATTCGTGAGAAAAAGTACTTTTCGTAAAGGCTTTCTTATAGAAAATAATTTAACTACTGAAGTCATAAGAAACTTATGTTGGTATACGATAAGTGATAAATTTATTCATATAAACTGAATATGCATTCATTTTTGTATTTAAAGACTTAAATTTTGATTTGGTCAGAAATCCTATTGGAATAATATAGTTTTTAAGAATATTTGAAACAAGGAATGTTATTACGGATGTTAACAGGTATATTAATATCGATAATATACCTTAATATGATAATATACCGATAGTCATGTTAGAGCTTGCAAAATGTGGTTCTATCTAAATAAGTATTTTTGCTCATTACGTTACATTCACAAAATTTTTAAATATAGAATCTCAATAATTCAATTTCTATAAAGTAAGAAAAACTTAAAAAGTTAATTCCTTTTACTCAAAGAAAATTACATAAATAAAAATTTTCATATGCCATCTCTATGAATACGAATTTATATAAGCATTCAACAAATTCAAAAATTATTTTTCACACAGAGAAGAATTATTCTTTTTACAAAATACAAAAAATATATCTTCTAAATAAATCTTGTGAAAATTTAATACATCAATTACTTAAATACTAACTGATATCTCGCCATTATTTGAAATCCAAATTTTTTCCATGTGCCCCGTTTTTCTTTTATCTATAAATATTATCACTAAATGTTTTCAGAAAATATAAGTTTTCTTTGAATTACTTATTGCTGAATTATATTTTCAATTATTGCAAATTATATTCAATTATTAAGTAGTTTTTCAAAGATTCAAGTAAATGCAAGGCAATTGCATTTTCAATTTACAATACCTACCAGATGATTGCCTAATCTGTGTTCTTCCATCACAAATTTTCCTTTTAAGTCGCAGCACATGAATGATAATGGAAAAAAACCCTTTTTCGATGGATTACCACAGTATATTAGCTAATATTTGTGCTATTTTAGAAATAAAAACAAATAGTGGATGTGCAATAATAATTTAGTTACTATTAACAAGTGAAGCCACAAGTATCGTGGCTCAAACAGAAACACAATTTCTGCAGACCATGAAAGAAAAATATGAAATAATAATGTATATTTAGTAGTAACTTAGTTGAAACTAAATGTCATTTCTAGTAAATATTGATATATGGAGTTAAAAATTCGAGACTTTCAACAAAATGCTACGGTGGAATCTGACATCATCAATTTGATAATGAAGTATTTAACGAAAAAAAATGTACTTCTAAAAATAACAAAAAATTTAGCAACAAATTCATATTATATTTATACGAAAAGGAATCTTCTGAACTTAGCAATGACATAAAAATCATATTTCTCTGAAGGGAATGTATTTCAAAAAATTGCGAAAATATGAAAAAGAATTTTTTTAATTTTTCTTAACATTGAATAAATTTTTTTAAAAAGTTTAAATTTACAAATATTTTTTATGGTGCTAGTTTCCAATTTTTTCCATTCTATAACTCTTCCAAATTTGTTGATGGTGAGTCAAAGAGTCTAAACATGCATAAAGATGATAGAAACAAACATGCACACACAAACGAGATCTTTCCTATAGAGAATATCCACTTACCGAGGCCCAAAACTAATATCTAAACCATTTGAGATAACCATGTAATTTCAAATAGAAAAATTATGTTGTTTAAGTCGTGTATTTCTTAGATTCTGATGAATTAGATTAGGGAAATTTTGTTGGCTTGCTAAAATTTTAACCAAAAAAAAAATATGTATCAATATTATGCGATTAGAATTCAGCTAGCAATTTTATAAGAGTGTATATTTATAAATCAACAGGATTATAATACTTTCTTTAACAACATAATAAAGAATTTTCTACTATTAATTGATAGTAATTTGCATTTTAATATTAAATTTATAATAAGGAAACACAAATCTAAGTTTTCTTTCAAAGAGTTAAACTTCATTTTCGATTATCCTATATTATGCTATAATGATAACTATCTCTTGATGATATGAGCTATTATGATAACATTTCTCTTATCTTATTATTTTTTAAATGAAATAATGAACAGTTAATTTAATAATAAGTCCAAGAAGTATCAGAAGTGAAACCTAAAAACTTTGATAGAAATTTCATTATCAAACTGGTTTTCTTATGTTTTTACAGATCCGTCCTTATAGAATATAAAATATTTTGATGAAAATTGTATAAGGTTTTATTTTATAATAATATCTCTTAATTGCTTATAACTAGGAATTGGAAGAAAATATGCTAATTTTTAAAAAAAGGTTAAACATTATGCAATCATAATAACTTTTAAAAATTCAGACAATTTAATATTTTACTCATAGAAACTGATTTGTATCAAATTTTTAATTTTATTATTTTTTTAAAAAATAAAAAGCTTTCTCTGTGACCATAGAAAATTTAATCTTAGTAATATGATACAGTAACTCTTAACATCCAGGTAAAGTTTGAATTATCTGAAATATTTCAGCTGAGTTTGGGAACTTGCATCCTATGTTTTTTGAAAGCTTTTTCCTGTAGCTTTCACATGGTATTTGGTAACACAGACATTTTAGTAGATATTGTATTACTAGAAATATATTAAATATATAATACTATAAAATAATTACACAAAATATGCTAAAATAATTTTCAATTTTCTTGAAATTCATTTTATGAATTGTGACAATTTCATTATTGAAACACATTTAAAAATTCTACACAAATATATTCGTTCACTTTTTTATTATCCTTTTAATTGATAAAGATGGTTCTTTCAAATTAATTGTGTAGAATTAATGTTAAGTTAATGTTAAGTTTTAACATTTAAACTTAAGAATGAGGTAGCATTTGAGGTATTATTAAAGCAAAAATGTACTAAAAATACCTCAAAAGAATAAGTGCAAGATTGCTTCGTTCTAATTGGGTTGCTTTCTTCTTGTTTTCAATATATACTGTTTTTTTATAATATCAAAGTATCACCTCATCATGCGGAAATGAATTGAATAATGTATAAACTTATCTTTTATTTATCCTTTACAATGTTTAATTTCGAATATAATTTATTGGCAAACACAGAAAAAAAATAGAAAGAGGCAAAAATAAAGGGAATTTAAATTGAAAACATTCTCTGATTCAATGATAGAAAATTTTTAAAGTGTCATTCTTCAATGCAGACTTTGACTCCAGAGGACAATGAGTATCTAAAAGAAAACTATAAGTGACATCACAGTAGGAAAAGAAAATTATCACTCCACTCTGAGCTAGTAAAGAGATTAATCCAAAGGAAAGCAACGAGAATATGCCGTATTTTTCCGCTTTCTATTTACATCGCAGAAAAGGTCGACAAAATATCACATTCCATAAAGGAAAAAAAAAACGCTTCCTAGTAAATATATTTTATGGTCTTATTTTGAAGGTGTCAAATTTTTATCTTATACAATATCTTATCAGAAATTTCGTTTAATTTTTATTTTTACAATTAAATATTATTTTCGCTTCTCCTGCAGTACAGAAAAAGACAATGGTTTCCTTATCTAAGAGGATTTATATTGATAATTAGAAACATTAGAGAAGTGATGTAATCTGTTGATTAAGTGAAAGAAAACTGAAAAAAAATTAAGCTATTTTTATGTTAAAATTACATACGATACAAATGTATTCATTCATTACTATAACATCAGAAAGCATTCATCATGCGCAAAATCTGTCTTTTTTGTAATTAATTGAAATTAATTGTGTTAAATTCAATAATCATAATATAACGATATTTTTGAAATTTCAAATAAACTATTTTAAGGCTTTTTGAGTTTGAAGCTTTTTGCAAGCTATAAACCATAATGAAGCTGTATCATCTATTTCATATATTTACAGTTTACTTTATTGTTTTTGATTTCTATAGGATATTATTGGAGTTTCAATATAATATTTATTTAGTTCTTGAAAGAATGATCGAAAGAGTGGCTCTGTTTTCCTTGTGAAATTGTCTCATTTTATAACTTTATTTATTTATGAACTCATTGTTTATATAATTCTCTGATAAGAAAGTCTTGCATAATCTTGATTTAGAGTAGATTTTATTAAAAAATAATTTAGCCAATAAATAAAAAAAAATTAATCATTACCAAATATCCAAAGGGAAGAATTAATAAGCACGAATAAGAGGTAAGATAAACTTATAAATATTTTGCCAAAAAATTCACAATGTCTTTAGTACTCATTTTTAATTTTTTTTTCAAATAAGTATGGCTAATAATGTAACATCGCTTTAAAGGTTCAAGAAAAGATTCATTTTTCATTGTTTTAAAGTGGTTTGTATTCGCTTAAACTAAATCATTTACTAATTAAATCTAATATCAAATAAACTAAGCAATTTAACTAAATCAATTGATATCAGATTGAAGAAATCAAAAAATCGAAAAATCAGATTTACAGTTCAATATATATATATATATATTTTGAAACTAATTTATTTTCGAAAATAATTAAGTGAAATTTCTAAAAAATTAGCATTGTATAACAAAAGTTGTAATTTTATTGCTAATGATTACAACAGAACATTTGCTTGCAGTTTTAAAGGTTCCTACAAACTTGAAAATATTTCTTATGGTATGCATGGATTAACAGTAATTTAGGTAAATTATTTTTCACAATTGCAAAATTTATATTTACAGAAGTGAAAAAATTAAATTAAATTTATTTGAAACATTTCAAAACTTTATTATAAATCAAATTCGTTTCATTTCATAAAAAAAAGTGTTGAAATTTATAATGTTGATAACAATATTTGGAATTGCAGAAGTCTAATTATCAGCAGTATATTAATGAAAAAATGTGCAAAATTAAGAAATATAATTAAAATAATCACACACATATATATACATTAAATAATGTGATTTTTGGATTTCTATAAGCTTTTCGTAGTCTTTTCCTTAGAATTATATTCTTACTAGAATATAAGGCACATTATACACAACTAAATAATGCTGACTATATAAATTCAATAAATTCCAAAATAAATTTAAATTAATTCTATTGAAGAATATGAAAAAAAAAGTTTCCAAAAATGTGGAAAGTAATTAAGTAATTTAAAATAAATCTTCAAATGAAAGGTACGTCGACAAAATTTTGTTTACCATTTCATATTTTTCATTCCTATGCCAATATACATTGTAAATACGCACATTTATTATTAATTACTTTAATGCATTTTAATATTATTCTTATTTCACTTTATTATAATTAATTTTGTATTATTTTATATAACTCTAAGTAAGTATTTTTACTTTCCAAATTCAAAAAAAAAAAAAAAAAATGAGGATTGCAGCTAAAGTGTGATTAATCTTTTCTGTTTTTGTCCAATCAGTTAAAAATTCTACTTTAAATATGAAATAAATGTATATTTTTACTTTGCATTTAAGAAAAAAATTTGATTCTTTCAATAATCCGAAAATGTATTTATATTTTCATAAACATTTTTTTTTCGGATTACAGAAATATTTCATTTAAATTTTGATCTGTCATGAAAAGCCATTAAAAATGGCATTTCTCCATATTTATGTCGTTGAGGAACAATTTATTTTGGAACACTCGAAAATTACAATTCTGTTTTCATTTTCTTCCTGGAATGAGCTTTCTTATATTTTATTTAGTAATTTTATTTCTTCGAAAAGGGAAGTTCGAAGAAAGGTTGGAGAGAGATTATACAATATAATATTTTTATTTTAGAAAGAAAAATTATTTACTGTCTTTCTATTTAAATAGAAATATTTAGGTACTTATTGTAAGGAAGTTTCAGATTTTTTTAGTCAAATAAATTTTTATTTCATTTTCTATTAATACTGAATATTACTACATTATTTGCACATTTCCGAATTAATACTGGAACTCATTTTAAATCAATTAACCCAAAAGAACATTTCTTGTAAAATGCAAAGACAAGGGAAGAATTGTTTCATACTCTGATTTTTGAAGTAAAATTAGCAACATTTTAATATAATATATGAACTAAATTATCTATTCAAATAATTTAATTATGCAAAAGGAATAAAGAGGAGGATATAATTTTGACTATGCAAGAGAAATAAAGAGGAGGACATGATTTTAATTTCAAGAGGAAATTTGAAAAACATTTTTAATAAATGATATTTATATTTTATTATTCAGTGTATTTCAAAAATATTAGAGTCATACGTTTCTTTCTACATATTTCTTTCATAAAAGTGTAAGTTTTTCTTTCTGAATTGTTATCAAAGAGAAAGTGCTGAATATTTTGCTTCTTTAGGATTTTACATTTCATTACTCTAAATAGAAGTCTGCTTTTGGTGTTCTGGATGATTTTGGATTATGGTAAAAACAAAATTTTTATATATTTTTTCTTTTAAAAAAATTCTGAATGAATTTATTTTGTCAAAGGCAGCAGTATGCCTGAATTAACTAATGGCAAATGTGTCTAAATACGAAAAATCAAATTCTGTTTGAAACTTCAGTTTTGAACTGCATCCATTTCATCCAAGGTATTATTGCTCCTTTGATAGAATTGCAGTAGAAAAATGTTTTGGACTTTTATAAGTATCGTGATATGTAGATAAAAAAAAGAGTTCAATTTTCCTCGATAGTATGAAATAGCTACCTACCTAAATTAAAAATTCCAAAGTTAAAATAGTGCAGTCGATTTTATTTAGTTCTAGCAGATTTAAAAGGAATAAATTTTTATTTCTCTCAATATTTCTGGCAGTAATAAAAATGCAGTAATAAATTTATACTTATTTTCACAGTATAAATTTATTAGAAAATAACATCATTCTTTGATCATTGGCACGCACACTCATCTTAATTAAGAAACCCGATTTGAAGCAAAGGGCCACAACTCTTTAGATGAATTTTAATAATAAAAACTTATTTTTAATTTGGAAATTTCAATAACCTTTCTTTGAAATTTTTAATTAAGCCAGGAACATAGTCTTAAAAAAAGCTATCATACATTTTACATGGCAAAAGGTACAAAACACACGAGACTTCGCCAATTAAAGTATCAAATCAGTCTCCCAAATCTAACCTTCACTTAGCTGTTCCGTAGACACCTGCTGAAAGGAGATGAAGTAAAGAGAGAGACAAACAGTTGCGCGGGAGGGTGTGGTTAATATCGATAAGAGTATGTGTTTGTAGGTACTCCGGTGGGAACTCTGAGAAATGAGTTTAAATTTACACTGAAATGTAACTGTACGTATGTTAATAGTCATCCATCAATTAATCTTTAAAATAATAATATACATGTGTTGTCATGAAAAGGGCCATCACTTGTGTCAAATCATTCGACAATATTTCACTAATCACTCGACAATATTTCACTAAGACGTTATCGATAGTGAACAGAATTAGAATTATGGTGAAATTAACAATATCAAGTTTAATGGTTATTTTAGAAGCTAATTATCTAAAGTAATTTGATATCATTAAATGGATTGAGAAACGAAGGTCAATTGCTGCTTAAAGAAATATTTCTTATTAATGTATACATTTTTGATAAATAATATTGTGATTTTTCGTTCTGACCCAAGGTTGGTTAATATCTAGCAAATTGATGCGGATCGATATTTTGAATTGCATAAAAGAGATGGTCCAACTTAAAGTATCTCTGTTCTGGGTTGCCCAAGAGAAACAGTGGATGTAACGTCTTTATGTTTGAGGGTATACATACCAAATCCCGGAAAAATGAAAAGGGAAAAAAATAGGGAATGAAAGACCGGTAGACAAAAGTAGGGCACTGTATTTAATTGAAGAAAAAGAAACTGTTATATGACACTACCTGTTGAAAACAAAATAAGGGATGTTGACATTACCTTCATTATTATATGTTTTAAACACGTAAACAGTTAAAAAAGTAATAATAAAACGTGCCAATTACAAACAAATTAATAATAAGTATACACACAAAAGACATAGCACATAAAGTTTCGTAGGCAGTTTTCAATGAGTCCCCTTTCTTTCAGAGCCAACATATGAAATCATGTTGCAGAATGATCCACAGTGGTTTGAAATTTATCTGGATCGAAATTACATATACGAAAGAGCCTTTTTATGTTTGGTAGATTTCGCATGTTTTCTAGATAAATTTTATCTTTTTGGCAACCCAAAAATCAAAATTCACATGAGTTAAATCATGAATGTGGAGACCATTTATTGTAGGAATGACAAGAAACGACATGAAATGCTCTTCAGAAAAGGTGATCCTCTTTAAAATGGAATTGCAACAATTATTGAACTTCACCAGGAAGCTCACAATTTTCTTGGAAAGTTGTTGAAGCGAGACATGCACGCTCCTGGAATTATGGAATGACTGCAATTTATAACACATCCCTATGCAGTTCACTGCAGTTACGAAACTTGTTTTTGGTCCCTGCGAGTGAATTTCGTCAGAGAAAAACGGCCCAGTAGAAAAACTTACAGTGAAGTCAAGCTATACAATTATATGCCATGAATGTTGAGGTATTCTAAGTGGAACCAATACATCAGATTCATGTGCTCATTGTACTGCAAATGCAAAAGAGAATCAGTCAGCAGGATATTCCGTAGTATTTTTTTTATCTACCTTTATCCAAAAATATCAAAACAAGAGCATCGAAGTAAAAATATCATGAAAATTGTTATAGTAAAACCTTAACTATTGTAACGGACTAATCTCATACAGATAGGCTTTTGAATACAATCCTCCTACATCTCCATATCGCATAGTATGGTAAATACAATGGTCTTGATATTAGGTGAACCACAAGTCCTGCCGAGTTCGAAATAGCCTGCTCAATGATAGGGATTGTGAAATCCTCCAATACTTGAGGTATCCCTTTTTTTCCGCCCTAGACCTGTTAAAATTGTTAAATTACTGGCTTCCTCGAAACGTTTGACCAATCAGCGCAGATACAATCCCGGCTCAATCACTGGCCTCATACGCAAAAATGTATGCTGTCATTCCAAGCGAAGTTCTTTAGAAAGGTTATTTCCGTTTTCTTAGAAATGACTTAGCAGCAAGAAACCAAAGAAGAAACTATTGCGGAATCTGACCGTCATTTTTTTTTATCTTTCAATTCCAACAGCGCCTTGGGTTTAACACTTTGAAAACACCTTAACTCCTATACACATTTTGATACATCAGAGCAATATACAAACTCTCATCTTTCTAGCACGAGTTGTGCATAATAAAATTTAATAATAAAGTTAATTACAGACATTTCGTCATCCGTTTTTTATTAGTTATGTCATGTTACATTTTCTTTGTTATAACCAATTTTGGAGCTTCAATTTCTCCAATCGATATTTGGCTCAAATACTTTTTCCACGAATTAATTTCACATCATCTAATATGTATATCGTCGAAATAGGAAGACTTTACGATCGTTCTTTCTTTTGCCATGATGGGGAATTCTCAAATAGGGAAACATTAATTTAGATAGATATTAGAAAACATACGGTGAAGAATATTGCATAATTGCTGCTTGGGGAGAAATATTATTCAAACAGCTTCTTTGATTGCATGTCTTATGTTTTTTTTTTTTTCGGAAAGACGATTTTTTCTATTGGATTGGCAATTATTGGGACTTTTCGTAAAATTGAGTAAAAACATTCTGCAGTCAAATGAACAATGGATCATATTTAATAAAATGTTCTAAAATCGTACAAGGACTATTTATAAATTGAAAAAAAAAATCGTTTTCAAGTAATATAGAAAAACTTGGAAAGAACACCAAATTTCCTTTCACTTTTTCGCACTTAATAACATATCTCTCCGGAGGAAAAAAATGCTTGAAAAATGCTGAAGCAAATTGAAGTGGTTCAAGCAATGAAACCTCAAACATATATGTATTTTGTCTTTCACTACCCTATGCCGAGATTGCTAAGATATGACCTTCTACCACTTCCCTTGAAGAGGGGCCCTTTAATATTATCCTTTTTAAAAACATAACTAAAATCGGTAAAGAAAAAAAAATCAGCTTAAAATTATTCTTAAGAAAAATACTGAATTTACCAACTATATAATTCATTCTCTGTAATCTTTTTCTCTTAAATGAATAGCTGAAAGTGTTGCATATTTTCATTTAAGACCTTATAAATAAGTACGTACGAGAATGAAAGAAATTAAATACATTTTGTTTTTCCCGAAAGAAAACATTTCTTTTGAATACACTTTTTCAATTTTTATTCGGTCCTATTCAATTCCTTATTTAAATGTTCAAATGCAAATGGTTGAATAGTGGTAAATGTAGGAAATTAGAGTAAAAAATGTAGGAAATTTGGAAGAAAAGTAATACAGTTAACTGGAAAAATCGTTTTTTAGATAAAACAGTCATTTGTTTCCTTTATTATAAATTTTTTGATTATTTTTTTAAATAATGATTAATATAGTTATTTAGAATTTGTATCTTTGGAAGATAAATATTCTCTTTCTTTATGAAGATGAAATATTTTTTTTGAAATTAAAAACTATACTTTATTGAAATGTTTTCTCCAAAACAGAAAAATGAGATAGTTTCAATAAATTACTTGTAAAGACATAATTTTCATACAACAACAAGACTATTTAGTTCTTAATCCTATTTACATGATATAGACATGATATAATTTTGACATGATATAATTTTGAACATGATATAATTTTGAAGAAAATATGATATAATTTTGATATCATATTTTGATATAAAACATGATATAATTTTGAACAAAAAAATAATGCCCGATTAAACTGTCTTATTTTTAATTTCTTCGAAATCCTAATTTATAGTGCTTTTCTGAATTATAAAAACGCTTCTTATATTTTACTACAAAATTATGTAATGCTTGTACCCCATAAATTATAATTTGAATACTAAAACAATGCTTGAAATGAATTATTTTAATTTAATCGCGAATCAAACTTATATTTCAAGAAAAATTTCTTTAGAAAAATGAAAAAATAAATAAATTAAATAACGATTCAAAAGAATTGATAAAAAGAAATTAAAATCAATGAAACTAATTAACCCATTTTTTTTAAATTTTAACAAATATAATAGAGTTTAATCAGATTTTGCGGCTGTTAACCAGGCTTAATTTCCTCATGATATTTACTTTTAAAATCTTCTTTTTTTCGGCAGGGGGGGGGATTTCTGAGTTCTTCAATGTTTGTTTTTCATTTAAGGCAACTTTTAAATTAAGTGTCATATATGAGCACGAAGTTTTAAAGAGTAAATTTCAACAAACTTATTTATTCCTTTTTTTACCCCAATATAGAGTGGGCGATGTAAGCGACTTGTTTGCATAATTAAATAAGTGTTAAATATGTTAAATATGATACATGTAAGGGGTAAATATTTACATATTAAATAATGTCTTCAAATGTTTTAAAATTTAAATATTTTTATAATTACTTCCATACTCTTTAAACAAATTTGTCATAATTAATATCTTCGTTATTTTTAAATTACTTTTATTCCATCCAATTTATTTAAATCCATCTTATTTTCAAACAGGAAGACAAATAAAATCTCCTTTTATTTTTACTCTCATAATTTGAAAAAGATTTAAATTAAAACCAAACAATTAATCTAGAATTGTTTTTACCTATTTAAAATATTGCTCCTTGAATTAATTCATTTTTCATCTTAACAACAGTTATTTAACTGTTTCTAAATTTTTTTTTCAGTATCCTTAATATATTTTCCTTTATACGACTTTAATAATTTGAATAATTTTATAATATATTTTCATCTTTATATCTACTAATTATCAGATGTATATGCTTGCAACTTACAGGAAAAATATTGGACTTGGACTACCAAATTTGGCCTAAACATATCTTGGAGGATAAGAATGTATATTTGGTACATTTTAAAAATATATAAATGAATTAAACAAATTTAAATTTCTTGGGTTCTCTAAAAAAATTCCGAAATTTTAATGCATCAAAGCATTATTTTACCTATCATAAGTCTAAATTTTCCTAATTTTTAGAGCTTCTGGAAAGTATTTTGAAATATGATTTGCATTAATACTTTTCATTTTTGCAAAGCAGTAACACCTATTCCAATGACCATAACACAAGTTGTACTCATTTCCCTCTTAAAATATTATAAAAATTTGTTACTTCTTAAAAAAATATAATTTAAATATTATTTTACTCTTTTCTCTAGTTAAAGTTGATTATAGCTATAATTTGTATGGCTATAAGGAAACAATGACTGCTGTACCAGATATTTCTTACAGTTAATCAGAAGCTCTTTTCTCCGTGGCCGTCGTTCACCATATATTTAATATGAGCACTATTTGAAATTCCAATATTTAAATGTGATAACACGAGATTTTTCATGATATTTTCTCTCTACTTTTATGTCAGATTAAGTATCTCACATAACTATAATTGACCAAAATTTATAAAAGGGACAAATTAAATGCGTAAAGCTTTCTTATGGTAGAACAATGGTTTATTACTGTGCAATTGACATCAATTTAGCAGAAATTTGATAATCAATGAAAAGCTGGCCTTGGGCTTAATTGCTGGAAGTGACCATTTTCTAAACTCAATTAATTTTTCTTATTTTTTAATATTACTAATTCTAATATTCGGAAGCACGCTTCGTCCTTTTGCATAATCTTCAGGGAACTTCTATTTCATAAACAAAAAGGGATAGTAGGATAGATTTTTATACTTAGCAAAAAAAAAAATGAATCTATTAGAAGGCTTAATAACCGTTCATGCTCCTTCATATCACCCCTTAGCAAAGTAGAATCGTTTGAAATTGCTAGTCTTGGAAATCTAAAACGAACAATGCGTGTTTATTTGCCCATGAAAGAGCTTCAGGGTTTAAACATATTTGCTTGAAGGACAGAGTTTCATTATCAAAATTTCACCCATAGCATTTAAAATGAAATTCTGTTCTGAGCTACGAAATATGTTTAAATAAGTAGGATAATAAGTTTAAATAAGTATACAGGTGTATTGATATTGCAGTACAATTTAGAGCATCTGAATTTCAACTGATTGCAGAAGAAAAATGAACTTGAAATTAATTTCATTAGCCCAATACAAATTTAAATAAAAACTTAACTAATGCATGATCATAAGAATTCGAAAATATAGGGTAAAAACTTTGTTAAAGGAAAAAAATAATTAGAATATTCTACAAACGTATAGACGCACTAATAACTCCTCTGTATTTGTCATACAATTTTACAATTTAAATTTAAAAAAATAGCGTTAAAGTTCCTCTCTCAGCAGATGGAGAATAATGATTTATTTAATCCTCCAAGATAAAATTTAACTGGAAAATTACCAACCCGTTGTGAATATTACTGCGAAATTTTAATCATATACTAGAATTTAAATGCATGAATTTAATGTAAGATAGTGAAAATTCTTCATCGAATAGATTTGAAATACATTAAGTGAGAGTGGAAACCGATCAACTACTGTGCAACTCTTTTATTGTATGAAACATCCGGTCAAAGCACTCTCATAGAGAAAATTTAGGTCAGAGTGTCGGTTTAAAGAAGTGCATGGGAGACGATATTGCCGATCTTGTAAGTGGTTAGCAGGATATTAGAAGGGGAAATATATACATTTTATTGATTTGAGAAATTTATGGAATTTATCCTTTTCCACTTTGGAGCACGTATTTGGGTTGTGATTTATATTTGTCGTATATCATGTGCAATAGATCATCAAATCGAAAGTTTCGGACAATTACAAGAACATTTCAAGCTGTATTGCGATACACATTATGCAAATACGTATGTTTAAACTAATGAAATAAGTGAAAGAAATAGGATTTACATTCTTACAGAAGTCAAAAATTTTTTTAGGTTATTAAAAAAAATTTAAAGAAAGGATGTAAAACTTTTTTTGTTTGTTTAAACGAAGAACATATTGCATATTGCATTTAAACATAAATTGATTAATAATTATTACGAATTTAGATTTATTTTATAAAATATATATTTATTACGAATAAAATTATTACGAATTTAGATTATTAAAGTATAAAATATATAGCAGTAGGAATTATCATAATTTATTAGCTTTCTAATAAATAATGATTCTAAATGCACAATGTCTTAAAGTATAGAACGAAAAGAATAATTTTTTTAGAATCGTGAAATGTGAAATAAATCTCAGAAGTGATAAAATCAATTACGCTTACCTCAAAATGCTATTTAAAAATGTCTATGAAACAAAACGTTTTTCGTTTAATGAAATAATTGGGTTATGTATATTTGTTAAAAATCTAAGTCATATGTCTAAAGCGCATAAACATATATAATAAAAATAAATTCACAAACACAGCATAAAAAGACTACAAAAAAATACTTCATTTAAAATCGTATTTAAATAATATGAATGATTGAAAAATAAGTTAATGAATAAAAGCATTATGATAGAACAAATGTGGTAATAATTTATGTAGCTAAAAGCACATAATTTAATAGAATTATTCCGAATTTATTTAAAGTACATGAGAGAATTTTTTTAAAAAAAAGCAATTAATATATTTTTTATTTATACAATTTATTTTATGCAATTTTGAGAAATTTAGTTTTCATAACAAATTTATTAAAACTTAATCTATTTCAAAAAGGATATATAAAAATTTAGGAAAAAAGTAACATTTATGGACGAAACATTTATAATTGTTTATCTAAATTTTTTATTGAGATAAAAATACTTTTTATACATTACTATTCTTATAAACACCTGTGAATGACATAACAAATACAACATATGAACATAAAAAAATAAATATACCAAGCAATTCTACAATTCACTTTAATTTCTTAATAAATAAAAATATTAAAAGGTAATTAAAATCACAGTAATTAATGAAAAAATGAAAATAAGCATACCAGGAACTCATATGGATTTATACATGTCTACAAATATATAAATACAAGGCTTAAATTTGACACAATTTCAAACTTAAAAAAAATATTTTTATGATAGAATCTAGAATATTAACTGATTTAATATTCAAAATTCTATCTTGAATATAATTTAGTTTGTACTTTGTCAGAAAATACATGTGTTTACTTCCAATTAACTCTTAAATAATTAAACACTTAATTAACTCTTAAATAATTTCAATTAACTCTCTAATTGAAAGCAATATTATATGGCCGATATTCCAGCTGGTTGCCAAAGGTGCTTCGTATATAATAAGTTTTCCTTTTGTAGTTTTTATATTCAAGTAATGAAATACGTGTAAGGAATTTAGTAGGAGGCTACTGCTACTAATAATAAAAGAATAATAATGATAATGTATTACTTTCTTTAACAATGTTTTAAAAATCACTATATCAGAAATATCGTGAAAGGGCTTATTTTATTAAATTTCTTATCTTTAAAAAAAAAGAAAACCTTTAAAGCATCTGATTTTTATTGGAATGGAAAAAGGGCAATGTAGAGAACAGTCTTTGTCTACAAAAAGAATAGTTTTCTATCTACTTTAAACTGTTGTACTAATCCCTACACGTGTGTCACACGATTCCTCACTGAAAACTGTTCATGCGTTTCAAAACAATAAACGTTCAAATTAAAATGTTTCGTAAATATTTTCATTCAATTAATTAATTAATTTCATAAATTTTTTTGGATATCTTTATGATTGCCTTTTTATTTTTATTTTTAACTAGCCGCCTTTGGCGACCAGCCGGTTCGCCAGTATTAGCGCTCTCTACAATTTTCAATTAATTATTTCAAATAACTTATCTCTTAATATCTTCTTTTCAAACAAAACATTTTAACCTTAAAATTATGATAGTCATACCAAATTTATACTGTTGTTTAGATCGTTTCGTTCAATTTACTATATATATTTTCCTAATTTGTTGTCATTTCCGGTAAAATTTCAATTTTAATTTAAAGTGGAAATGTTGAAATTGCAATTAATGTGAATATATTTTTTAATAAAACCAAGCGTTTTGTTTTATTTATAATTTTTATTGTTATTTATTTATTTATTATTATTATTATTGAATATGAGTATTGCAAACAGAATCACTCGGTATTTAAGTCTTATGTGAATTACAAAATATTTTTCATAATTTATGTAATATCTTTAAGAATAATTCAACAAAAATTTCTCAGATTCAGCATAAAATTCAATTTTTAGTTTTGCTTTCAAAAGGATTGAAATAAAATCAATAATAATATTTTGTTTCGACCTATAAATATATTTCAAAAATTATGAAGTCTAAATTTAATGCAGTAAGGTATCATATTCTGAGAAATATTCTGGACACACCAAATTGTAAATCAATGAATGAATGTTTCTATTTTCCACGATCAACTAAGACTCATTTATTTATAAAACTAAAAAAACGATCGATGGAAAATCTAAAATTTTTTTTTTATTGAAATATGATATTCAAATTTTCATAAATCAGTCAATTTAAGTGATTGATTTAGTTGATTGGAAATTAACTCTTTTTATTTAAAATATTAGTGTTTCAAGAACATTTTGTTAAACGTGATTTCCGCAGCAGAAGCTTTATGTAAAATCAAAAATTTGTTATTTATTAGAGCATTTATTGAATCAATTTACATAAAATATAATCATTTTCCATTTAGAGCATTTTAGCAGATCTGTGTCTAATACTAAATGTTTACAATTAGCTGTGTGGCCATGACTTATATCCTGTTCATATTCAGCAAAACTTGCCTTAAAATATAACTGATTTATTGGATTAGTGATATAGAGAGTGTAAAAGATCATAAAATAATTTTTCTTGAATTTATTTTTTTTGAAAAAATAATATTTCATATTTGTTTCATTTCCTACAGACACGGGCTGAAAATAATATTTTTGCAGATTTAATTTCCAAAAATATTTAATTTATTTTTAGTTGGAGCTTTAATTAATGTGATGGCAACACTTTGAAAAAAGCTAATTTTCCTCCATGAATGCGAAACGTGTTCGTGCAGCTTAAATTTTATTTTTATTTTGTATGAAAAAAATTGTTGAAAAATATAGTTAAAATATTTATTTAAAAATTAATTAAAAATAGAAACTTAATTTTAAGATTAAAATATTGATATCACTTAAAAGATAAATTTTTGATCGTTAACTTGATGAAAAAATCTTTTTTGTGCGGTAATATTTTCGGAAGTTATAGCTGAAACACGACAAAATTTCGCTTAATTTTTAAATAAATAAAATTCTATTTAAAAATGCGAAAAAATAACCCCCAGGTGCACATTCCCGGCCTCCAAGGTGTACACGTGCCAAATTTGGTAGCTGTAGGTTGAATGGTATGGCTTGTAGAGCGCCAACACACACACACACACATTGATCTTTATTATAAGTATAGATAAACATATAAAATATGCATACAAAAACACATACGGATAAAAACATGATTATGTAAGGGAAATCGGGCAAGATGATGACGATAACCTTTGATCGTTTTTAATGAATTCAGTTTTAGACGTAATTTTTTGTGTGCATATTTTGTTAAATTTAACTATCCTTGAATGGTATCTATTTAAATAATATAGCACTGTTTCTAGAAAAGTCTAATAGAGCTTTTAATTTTTCTTTATCTTTAAAATCCTACATACCATATTAATAAGAAGTTTCTGCCTTACCAATTATTTTCGATCTATGAATCCTAAATTGAAAGTTATAAGCGTTTTGCCAATTCACTGTAATTTTTGATTATAAATCAATCAATATAAAATGTATGTCAGGAAATTCAACACTAAATTCGAGTACTCTACAAATTAAAGTTTGTAACTAATCCAATTGCTTTTGGGAACAGTCTTTGCTAAATATTAACTCTACGAATTAGTAGAGAATTAGACACGATGTAATGAATTCTGTTAGGATTGCTTTTAATCTTCCGCCTCTTGAAATGTTATTAACTCAGATGAAACGCTTCAGCTGTTCTAAATTTGCTGACATTGTTAAAACAAAATAGGCTAATTATTAGCCCCATTTCCTCTAATTAGTTTCGCTCAAAGATACCTCATCAGATACTTCAAATTATATTAATGTTTCCGAATATAAAGCATAATTATTTTTGGAAGAAATTGAAAATTATTTCTATAAATATTTCAAATATATTTAGAGAGTATATAAATTAATTTCAAGATAAAAAATATCTATAAATTAATTAAAAATAAATAAAATCAATACAAATATTATGGTCCATTGATTATTTTCGAATATAAAAAAATCTATACATGTCTAATAAATAATAATAATCTATAAAAATCTAATAATAATAGGGCCAATTTAGTTTACATTAAAACAGCAAGTTATTTTTAACTACTTTTTGATGTTCCTAGATGTAACATACTTCATTGTGATATCATTTTTTTTATTCCTATTATATTATGAATTTTCCTTTTAATTAATAATGTATCCTATTAATTTTAGTGAACAGGAAGTAAAAATTTGAAGGAACAAAATTCCTAGAACTTTGTCTAAATATTTATTATTATTTCTAAAAATATTTTGATTTTATGCATTTTGATTCCCTAACACATCAAAATACAATTTATAAATCTTCTTTCAGTCTATTGTTTGAAAATAAGCTTATTGCTGAAACAATAATCTTTAATCGCTAACATGCTTATGCGCGCACACACACACACACATAATTATTTTTTTGATGATACAATTTTATTGCCATGATATTAACATACGTTCCGATAAGTTAATAATCACTGCAAATTAAATCTAGAAACATGCTATTTTCAGCAGGTGACTTTATGAAATGAACAGAATATGAAATATAATATTTTCAAAGAAATAAATGCACGAATTTTTTAAATCTTTTATTATATCTATAATATTAATAAATCAAATCAATTTTAGTTAAGTCAAACTGGCTTAATATTTGCACCTTAATCAGGGTCCAATAGCTATTTTGTAAATCTTTAATGATAAATATATATCAAACCACAAAATGTCTAGCTGGCATCCTGACTTGGGAGTAGCGAGTCTTCCCTGTGATGTGGACTACCCGCGTTCGAGTCCTGGTTACCCTCTGTTCTATCTGTGAGGTGTGTGAAAGAGCCCTCCTGTAAAAATTAGTTGTACAAGCGAGTGCGTGAGTATCATCTTCATATGAGCTAGAAGTCAGACTTCATTTGGTAGTCCGCGATAGCCTGGACGGTAGGGCGTTACATTCGCATCCCTTGGGCCGTGAGCTGAAGCCCCAGCGGCCGAAGACTCTCCGTATGTGTGGTGGCTGACGCAAGTATAAATCTGTCGGGGTCACAAAGTCCTCCGTGTCGAGAGTTATATCACTGGGGTACTGGTTCAGAGTTGATTGTTCTATGATTCTGGTCTAAATAACGATCTGTGAATGAAATGCATAAATGAAGTCCACTCCGTAAAAAAAGGTTGTGAAGCGTGAGTAGCTAAGATGTACTCTTGGTCCTAATGGCGCTACTGAAAAACTAGAGACACTGCATCGGCTTAAAATCGCTGACTTCGTTCAGCGGGCTTTTCTATGACAAGTGTCTTAAGAAACTACAACAGCAGAATCATTTAAATAAAGTAAATAATTATATTTTATGTAATTTGTGTCCATAAATGCTCTAATGAATTATGAATTTTAAATTTTTACACAGATTCTATGGCCTGTGAATCATATTTAACAAAATATTTTTGAGACACTTATATTTTAAATAAAAAAAAATGCACTCCATTCCACTAAAACTGATTCAGGAAAATCTGAATATCACTATTATATAAGAATGGATGATTTTACATAACTTTATAGATGTTTCAATGAATCTATGCTAATCATCTCCCAGAGATTGTCAAAAGTGATTGGCTTAATATTAAGAAAATGCTAATTGTTATCCAAAATTGTAATATTCAAACTTAATAAATCGGTCAGATTTGATCACAAAAGATAAAACGTTTATTTATTTATTTAAAAGTTCGAGTACTAAGAATATTTCACTGATAATATGATTCCTTAGAACCATGCGCTGTCTAAAATTTAAACTTCATTATTTTTTTGAAATTCATTTATAGATTGAAATAAAACAAAACATTATTATTGACATCATTAAATGCTTTTGAAATTAAAACTAAAAATTAAATTTTACGATGAATCAGAGAAATTTTTGTTGCACAATTCTTTGAGATATTATATAATTCATGAAAATTATTCTGAAGTGCACATAAGATTTCAATGTCGAACAACTCTATTTTCAGAACTACTATTTTTTTAAAATGCTTATTTTCCATAAAAAATAAATAAATAAATGCAGTTTAATTATTTCCACTTTAATTTAAAGTTGAAATTTTATGGGGGCTGACAGAAAATCAGAGAGTTATATATAGTGCAATGAACAAAAGGGCTTAAGGCTTTCATAATAGCATGAGTTAACTGTATGATTACTAAATTTGAGGCTTAAAAATATTTTGCTGACGCAGATGTTAAGAAATCAAGTTAAATAAAATTTTTCATTTAACATTTTAGCGAACATTAATACTGGCGAACCGGCTGATGGCCAAAGGCGGCGAGTTTCAAAATAAATCCCAGAATGCAAAAACACGAATTACTGAAAAATGAATTACCATATAAAGTATAATTGAACAAAGAAAATTGTTACATTAAACGCCATGTATTAAAGCATAAGATTTAAATTTCAATATAATCATTAACAATTAATACAGATTATTTGTCATATTAAATTAAAGTCCTCTATCAACAGCCAACATATTAGAATTATTTATAAAAAATGGTAACTGATTAGATATATAAAAAAATAACTCAAGATATCTTCTTTTACTTTTTCGGCTAAAAAATTATTTCATTGCAAGAGTTTACATTCTAATTACAAATCCAAAATTGATGGCATAATGATTGTTCTGCCATGATTAAAGAAATAGTAAAAATAGTTATGATTTCTTTAATGACTAACGGTACATATTTGAGGAAATTATATCTTTCACAAAAAGCCAGAAAGGCTTATAGAATAATCCTTCGAATTTTGAATATAAATGAGGAATATTTTCCATTTAGTTTAATTTTCCATAAAATCCATTTAGTTTTAGAATTAGTAAATTAATAAAAGAAGAATCATATTTCTGTAATTATTTATTTAAAACACACATCATACCAAACAGTTAGAATATTAATGATACGCTCTGCAGTCTCTACCATGAAATCTATTGGGATAAATGTGACATAATTCTATGTATCTAAATAGAAAACAATTAATATCAATTGCATCGGAAATTGAGATATCTTGGAAACATCATTACTGCAAAATGATGAGGTTATGAACACGCAGGTTAATCTATAAAGAGTTACATGCTTGAACGTCAGCTTCATGAATGATGAAATGCATTCATAATAAAATAAATTCCAGCGGAAGACAGTGCTATAAAAAAATAATTCGCTTAAATTACATAGAACTTTCATTTGATCTCTGTACAGAAAACAATTACGAATATGGATTTTTTAGCGTAGTGCAAAATAATACAACCTCCTTTCCATAGTATTTTTTAACCTACTGTCCAATAACGCCTATCAGAAAAAGAAAAAAAAAACAAAAAAAAATACCTCAACACATTTTAGGTTACTCTATAAGTTTTGCAAAAACATGTGACATGGAATTCTAATTATAATTATAAACTTTTTATTCTTTTTTATCTTGATTAAATTCCTCTCACTTCATACATTCTAATGAACTGAATTTTTATTAATTATATTATTAGTTTCAAAATGCAAAGCTTTCTAAAACTAACTGAAATAATTATATACTATTAGATTCTGCATAAATCGATTTGAATGAGTGTTAGTCAATGATTACCAATTCAAATTGATAGTGCATCACAAGCATTGACATCCCAAAGGAATGATTCACCCTTTGTCTTAGAGCCTCTTGTTGCGACTTTGTATTATCTATCTAGTTTATTTAAAATACTAAAATATAAACCTATTTATAAAAATTTAATGAATATGATTAGAATGTAGAATAGGATTACTGCAATAAAAATTAAAACCTATATAAATACAAAATGTTTTTTGATTATGTCTGAATTAAAAGTGCTAATAATTACATAGTATAATGATAATTTGAGCAGTTTTATCTGTAGTATTTTTAGGACTATTATTAAGGCAAGGACTTTTCCTAAGTTTTTAGAAATGGATTAGATATCATATCCAGTATAATAAATATTTATGGGTTTCTTAAAAGTCAAATGACTCATATCCTTTCACACATGCGTCTTAATTTCCTAAACCTAATCCTAATAATTACGTTAAATCATGATACCTACTGACGTGAGAGAAGTCGACGGTCAAGATTTACTTAGCTACGCGAAGCGAAGTCCGAATTTTACTAGTCCAAACATTAGTGGGAAAATGTGTTCATAAACGAGAATTTAGGTGTGTGGACGAGATAATGAAACTCCGCTGCGCAATAGGCCTAAAATATATTAAATGAGAATTGGAGGCGGTCATATGTTGCAGATCTCATCTATTGTCTGAAACACGCGCCGGTCAGAGTAGTCTGATGGAGATCATTTTAGCCTGAGTGTCTCGTTAGAGGAGTGGTTAAATGTAGTTAAGACGAAAACGGATTAGTACATCCTGTGGTATTTCAGCTCTTGTAAGTGGTCATTAGAGGTGAAAAATATATGCATACGTTATTGAACACTGAATCGCATTTCGTTTGTTACTTTTTACTTTCCAGGGCAATAATCGCTGTATTTAATGGGCATAATACATAAGCTTTTACTTAGACGATTTTAACCGTCAAGGTATAGACTGTGGAATGTTTAAGTGAAATATTGTAATTTCACGCACCTATTCTACTTAAGAATATATATACTTTAAACAATGAAATAAGTGGGAATGCAAGTGCTGGTATGTCAGTAGTCAGAAAAGATACGCGTTGAAACTACATTGAAAGTATCTTCATCATCAACTACAAAATGACTAATCAAACATGTTAGAGATATTCTTTCTGCTTATACTGCACATACAATTTATAAAATGATGAGTTGAAAAATTAAAGCTAGATGGCCTTATGTAAATGTTGAAGTAAATTAAACAATTCTTAGGTGTATAGATTAATATAAACATAAACGCAATAACTCGAACATTATTTAAATCTAAATATTGACAAAAAATTATTGTATACGAGTGGTAGAATTTAAAATTTCTAAAAGAGTGCGCGATTGTGCGAAGTACACTAGAAATATCATTACCATGAAACAAAATTTATATAACACTAATATTATATTTAGAAACATATATTTCAAATGATAAAGCAGAAAAAAAATATGTAATATAATATTTTATTTTTAAAATGAAGTATATAATAATATTCAAAAATTTATATTGTTATATAATATCAATCAGTTGTGAAAAAAAAAAAGATTTGATTATTTTAATTATTTGTAATTTTTTGAAAATTGGACCAACGCATTTCAAGAAATTTAGAAATGAACGACAGAAGAATATAGTAGGAAGCTGCATAATTTAAGTAACGCAGATCATCTATTGTTAGAGAGAAGAATAACAAAAGTATAACTACAAAGCATTTACGTTAATGTGAGAAAATAAATATACTTTTGGAAAGGATCAATTTTCGTCTTAAAGTAATATTTAAAAATAACAAAGAAACGCGCTGATTTAATTTAAAATAATTTTAAGTAATATTTTAATAAGATTAAATAGGATTAAGATAAGATTTAAATAATTTTAATTTAAAATAAGAATCGATTTTTATCAAAATTATATCATTATCGTACTTTCAGCTATTCATGATAATTTATGATTCTTTCATTTGAGTAAATTTACGTTTTGTCTTTATGTTATCTATTTTCCTAAACGAATAATGTGGCAGAAATGTTGTGACATTTTTATAAGATATTCTGTGAATAATATCATCAATGAAATCAATTTAAGAGCAACTTAATCTTTTATGAAATGTGAATTTGAATTACTAATATTTTTCGAAAGCTCTGAAATTGTTTCAAATGTTTTCTTTGTTTGTTTGCATTTTGTTTGTTTACAAATGTTTCCTGTTTCGATCTTCGAGATAAGAAAATTGATAAGAAATAAACATTCACTTTTGGAAAGGAAAAAAGTATTTTGAACTATGGCAGCGCAATCAAAATTATAGTTAAAACTTTTCACCTACCATGCTTTAACTTTTATAAAAAGGAAGTTAAAAAAATATTGTGTTAAATTTAAAGAGAGACAGACTTGAGATTTCAATTCTATATGGAGGTGCATGTATCTTAAATATCAAAAATCTTAAATAATATTTTTCACTACCCATTTTTTTAGTTGCAATACATATGTGGTGAAATTTCCATCTAACTATAAAAGCTTCTTACTTTTAAGAATTGGTTACTGGTACCTCGCCAACATTTTACATTTTTACCTCATGTAATCAATCCTTCTTCTCAAAGCTTTTCTCCCTAGATTTCGATTTCTTCATGATATTTTTAGCTTACATTTGGCTTTGCATAAAAACTGTTTTCCTCTGACTTTAGCTTCTCTAAATATTTCAAATATTTTGTTTTTATTTAATAGCTTTTTCAGTCCTAAGTATCTATGTTATCTATCCTTTTAGATTCAAAGCAATTTTAAATTATAAGAAAATATTAATAGGCATGAAAATTAGGAAAACTAATTAATAAGTAATAAATTTATTCGCACACATTCACACACACACACACACACACACACATCATTTTCGTCATCTAGATGAAAGCAGGTGGTAGAATTTGTTTCAGAATTCTCCAGAATTTCCTAATAGAATTTCCAAAACATTATTTACGAATTGAAATTAAAGCTTTGAAATTAAAGCCTTTATTAATTTAATATCTAGACTTAAATACTCACATTTTTGCTAATAGTTAAATATTTTTAGAAATGTTTATTCCTTGTGAATTAATATTTTTTTAATGTAAAAATATTTTTATAAAGAAAATAATTTATGCCTCAAATTAATGTAATTACGAAGAAATGAATTAGTGTAATTCAGTATATGCAGATGAAAAGCTGACGAAATATTTAGCAAACATATTTTTTCGCTCAATACTACTTTCAGGAAGAGTCCGAATATTAACTCTGAATGCGAAACACTGATCACCAAATTTTCTCTTGATTTCTCTTCTTCCCGTAAATTCCCTATTATATACAAGCTTTCTTCTGCTTATTCTAAAAAATAAAAAAAAGTGAGGATGTGCTTGCATTTGGGATTATAAAAGAATGTGACTTTTTTTAATACCGTTGAAGTAGTACTTATGCCAAAGCCCAATGGCGAAATTCGTTGCTGCATCGTTTACCACAATCTCAGAGCTGAAATGAAATTGAATCCATATTCCCAGCGACAAATTATTATCATCTTAAATCGTGAAGAAAATTGCTTGCATGCCTATAATTTGTCTAAAATGTGTAGAATATCTTCAAGTTTATCCTTTTCATATAAGAAAATCTACATTTGAGTGTTAATTTGATGCACTCTGTATTAGAAGAGAATGCCCATTGGATTAAGAATTGCTCCTGCTACTTTCCAAAGTCATTTGGATATTTCTAAGTGGATGGAAAGTGAAAACCATGCTTAAATAAATGGCCTGTTAGTGATATCTTTAAAGAATATGAATATAATTTCTTGCGAACACTTACAAGAATTGAAATTTCATGCTGAGTTAAGTGTAATTTTAGTTCCCTGATTATAAACTTTTCGGATCATTGCATTATCGGTGGTGGGTTTGTGGTTCATTCAGAAAAAATCAAAACCATTGTAAAAATGTCTGCTCTGAATAATGCAAAACAAGACCAAAGTTTCCTAGAAACCTTCTATTGGTATACTCTTCTTTTGTTTGCAAAGATTCCACTGCAGTTGAACTACATGTTCACAGCTATCCATTACATTAAGGTTTACATTTTTAAGATAGTGTTAATTTAGTTGTTTAGAGTATGAACGGTGGCAAAAGAAGACATTTTTTTTCCTTATCTTCGCTTTTTTTTCTTGTTTCTTTTTTACGATATCACTGATTTAATAAAAAAGTTTCGCGATTTTTCATAAGTGTGAAATGATTCATGTTATAAAGTGCCCACGGAAATTATAATTATGATTTCTACTCTTTCTATATTAATATTGGTCAATGAAAGTCATTAATATACATAAACTTAAAGAAAATCATCGACTTTTTTCGGAAGCGATTCTAAGAATGACACTTACACAAAACTTAAGGGCGTTTACAAATAACTAAAAAAAGAAAGGTTACAAAACAAATAGTGCATTATAATTTAAAATACTCAACATTAGCGATCCCTTGATTAAAAAATAAAATTATTATTGATAGGATATTTTATGCTTCATAGGATAGAATTTTTTCTGAGAAAGTCACTTTAAATCACATCGGCAAATTACTTTTGTTTAATCGATTCCAATCTTATGATAGAGTCTATTGTTGTTTGTTTAGGTAAGAAACATATACTTTTATTGTGCTATTTCCATTTATTTTCTGACCTATTTAAAAATGTCTTAACTGTTTATTACATCAAAAATCACAATTTGATAGCAACCAAAATTACTGAGTAATATGAAATTCAATTGAAATTATTGCATGGTATATATGCACAATTCGCAGCTTAAACTGCTCTAAAATCATCAGAATTTCTGTAATTTTAATCAAGTGCATTTCAGTGCATGCTGTTAATTTATTACCTGTAGCATATTAAAACATAATGGTTTATGCTTGGAAGAGTAGATTCTGGTAGCTGTTACAATAGTATTATTAGGATAATTCAATTAATGAGGCTTAGTCAGGAAGCAAGTTAATATGCTGCCCTTCCTAGTGTAATGTTCTAAATTGCTGTTATGCCGAAGTCTACCTTGAATTCCTTAGTTGATTACGGATACATTAATTATAATAGCGTAAATTAATAATAGACCAAAACATTCCTCTATAAGTATAATAAGAAAAAAAAATCTTATGGAAAATTTGGTTTTATAAATGAATGTCAGAGATAGAAATGTTCTAAGTAAGTCGTAAATGTATTAACATATTAAATGTATTTTACATTAAATTATTTTTCATTTTTCAAAAACATTTAGGAAAACTTCTTCAAGATTTATAGTAGTTTTACTAGCCGCCTTTGGCGGCCAGCCATTTCGCTAATCTTAATGTTCATTAAAATTTTAATAATTAAATATTTATTGCAATTCCTACTTTAATAGCTTCTTCATCAAAATATTTTAAAACTTCAAATTTTGATAGTCATATAATTCACATATAATATTATAAAGGCCTTCAGTCATTAAGTAATATGAATCTCCCTAATTTTCTGTTAGTTTATGCCTTAAATTAAAGTGGAAAGGATTAATCTGCAATTAATATAATAATATTTTTTACTGAAACAAAGCACTTTTTAGAATATGGTAACTGAAAACAGAGTCACTGAGCTTTTAACTTTATGGGCACTAAAGAATATCTTTCTTTATTTATGCAATATGTCACGAATTTGTCAACAAAATTTTCTCAGATTCATCATGAGCAGATCGATTAATTAACAATGTTTAATTTTTAATGCATCTAACACTAAAAAAATAAAACGAATCGTTTAAAATAATCGGTTAAAAACAGGTTAAACAAATTACTTAAAAAAACGATGTACTTAAAACTATAAACATATACAAAAAATATATAACTAACATGAATAAAATTTAATTACAAAAGAGTGCAACTAACCTAAAAAATAATTTAAATCAAGAATCATCCGTTGAGAATATTGTCAACAATCAGAACACAATGCGCATGCGTGAATTTTCAACGCCAGTTACGGTAACGCAAATGCGTGAATTTTTCTACGCCTGTTGAGGTAACGCTATGCAGATTAAAAATTTCTAATTTCCTTTATTCTGTGTTATTTTAATTCAAAAGTACTTCAGAATGAAATTGAAATATGGATTAATTAACAATGTTTAATTTTAAATGCATAAAACATTAAGAAAAAAAAAACAGAATCGTTTGAAATAATCGGTCGAAAAATGTTAAGTCTAGCCTCATTAGCGTGGGTAAAAACTGAAGCCTTACTCATTTGGCGGTGGGGAGAAATGGAAGATTTTTTTGTTGGGAAAGTTCGTTTTTAATTAATAATTAAAATTCTAATTAAAAATTCAAAAAATGGGACCCCTGGTGCCAATTCCCGACCTCCAAGGTATACATGTACCAAATTTGGTAGCTGTAGGTCAAACGGTTTGGCCTGTAGAGCGCCAACACACACACACGTTATATAAGTATAGATTATAAAGCGACAGTTTATTAGTTATACAAAGATCATTTCTGCGTCATTTTAGAGTAGACGAGTAAGGCAAGTAAGCAAATTAGAAAGACAATTTTAGAAACAGAATGCCAAAAAGGGGTTCTGGCATCTCACAGTGTCTATGAAATGTATGTTAAAATTGAAATATGGGAATATGTAAATCAACATAATTTTAAATTACATTAATTTGCAAATTTGCGTTCATTTACTGAACATTTATAAAATGTGTAAATGTGCATTAAAATTTGAATTGCCTGATTTAGAATCATGCCTTCAAGACTGCAAACTGCTTAAAGATTTAAAATTATCATCAAGCACTTTTGATATCAATTAATCATCTGCTGGAGATAGTAGTTGTTTGCCAGTGAATATTGTATTCTGACACGGCTGTAAAAATAAAAATGTTATAACTAATTATTGTCAACTATGTTTCGCATGAAAAATAAATGATTGTAATGACTTTCATTTTAGATAATAATAGCCTATTTCTTGAAGATGTGATGTCTTAAATGTATTATTATTATAGTCTGTTAACAGCTCTGTCTTATAAATGGCAGAAGACATTTGAGGCTCTTTTGCAATTTTAGTAAAAAGGGCATATTAGATTTATTTCGGACGTAAAAAAAGTCAGTATAAGTTCAATAATCAATAAAGTATTGATTATTCAATTACTGATATTTATATTTTGTTGCTTCATTAATATTTTTCTTTGTATTGGATATGGGATATTTTTATCTTTACCCTTTCCTTATTAGCGCATATTGGGTAGGCAATATCGGAGTGAGTCTTTCATTCATTTATTGTGGATACCATCTATCGCAAAATACACTCAACATATGCTTTCTGAATCTTTAGAAAGATTTCCAGAAATTTAAGTTACTGTTTCGCATCCATAAATTTTAGCATGTAAAAGCGTCCTGATGCGACAAATTAATAATTTTTAGGATGAAATGTCTGAATAGTGTCTACATTTAT
>JAPMOR010116942.1:0-11565 GCA_026543865.1 Argiope aurantia
CCTTTCATCCATTCTGCAGGTTCGAAATACTGTCTTCCATCCCATTTACCCGTCATCCATTCTTGAACAATTGACGGCCTAACAAATTATTAAGGAACCAACCGTTACAACATCACAAGAATAACGGGAACTGCAAAGAATTATGTTGCAGCTGACTTTTAAGTACGGATGCAGACGATTTCGTAAAGTAAGAATTCAGGCGATTTTTTTAAAGTGCATATGGACAATTAAAAATTGGAAAAGAATGAATATTTTCTGTTCGTATTCACATTAAAAATAAAATTGCAGTGTCTTAGTAGTTGTGAAAAAATTTTAATTAGAATAAAGAACAAAATTAAAATCTTTAATAGATAACTTTTATTATTTTTAATTTAACATTTTTACTTAAAATAGTTGTAGTTCATGTACAACTCAACCATTGTAAAAACTAGTAAACAAAACAGCATTAGGTTTGCTAGAAGAGCGTTCCATTGGGTTGCCATATTGGCGACAAACTCGGAGGAGGTACACTAATCTTCACTTTAACCGACAATTTGAATATTGCAAAATAAATGATAATATTGGCACTTACAGCTTATCCAAGCTCGGATGCAAATCGAAATCTAACTGACAACGAATGTTTTCGGAAGCTATAATATGCAGGGTGTTTCAGTGAACTGTTTCAGAACTTCTAAGAGGAGTAGGGTACATCCTGACGAACCAAAATCATATACCTATGGGCAGTCAGAAATGCTTTCCTGACGTGGTAGATGGCGTTGTGCGAAAAGTCCAAGCTTTCGTGCAGGGAATCTTCGTTTCGCACAAGAACGCCAAATTAGTAGGATGGATGATTACACGATCACAGAGTTAGCCGATATGCATTTGGCGTACGGGGCTGCAAATTGTAGTGGGCCAGCCGCACAGCGTTTGTACGCGGAACGATATCCGACGAGGCGTATTCCCAGTCATAATTTCTTTGCAAGACTGCACCAAAGGTTAGCTGAGACAAATTCATTAGAAAGAGCTCACAGGGACAGGGTAAAAACAACACGGACTGCAGTCGCCGAACAGAATGTGTTGCAGCATGTACAGGGGAATCCAAGAACGAGTACACGAAGTGTAGCAAACGCAGTCGGGGTTTCGTATTGCAGCGTCTGGATGATTCTCCGAGCAGAAGACATACATCCGTTTCACGTGCAGCTTGTCCAGACGCAGAAACCGGAGGATTATGTACCTCGTATTGCTTTCTCACAGTGGTACTTGGGAAAATATGCTACAAATCCCCTTTTCCCTGCTGAAGTGTTGTTTTCCGATGAGGCATCCTTCATAAGGGAAGGAATTTTCAAAACGCATAACGACCATATCTGGTCGGTCGAGAACCCGCATGCAATACGACGTCATGCAGTACAGAATCGATTTTCGGTCAATTTATGGGCCGGTATTGTGGGAGATCACCTCATCGAACCTTACCTGTTACCGGGTCGTCTAACCGGACCTACGTACTTGCTTTTTCTGCAGCAAGTATTGTCACAACTTTTGAGAGATGAACATATTTCTGCATCGACGCAACAGACAATGTGGTTCCAACACGATGAAGCCCCTGCCCATTATAGCGGAGATGTTCGTAACTACCTAGATGTCACATTTGGTCAACGGTGGATCGGACGTGGGGTCCCGTGCGTTGGCCTGCTCGGTCACCCGACTTATGATGTCTTGATTTTTATTTCTGGGGTCATAGGAAATCGCTAGTTTATGACACCCTGTTGACACTGCTGAGGAGCTCGTTGCAAGAATCGCAGTAGCTGCCGGAGAGATTCGAGATATGCCTGGAGTATTCCAGAATATTCGGATCTCCATGCGTCGGAGATGTAAGGCGTGCATTGTAGCCCGTGGAAGAAACTTCGAACACTAATCCATGTACATTTTGCTTCTTTTCATGTGTTATTAAAACGATTTCTCATTTACGGTCTCTTTTCTTTATGGTGCTTCTGTGTACAACACCGCTTCAGGTAAGCATTTCCGACCCCACATTGCTCTATGATTTAGAGTTGTCAGGAAGTACCCTACCTCTCTTAGAAGTTCTGAAACGGTTCACTGAAACCCCTGTATTATATGTAACAACAAATGCGTAAACTAAAAGTAGCTTCATGACACATACAATGAATTTACTGCATTCTATCAACCACTTCAATGAATAAAGAAGATGAAATTGGTGCCGCGAAGAGGCACGAAAAGGAGTGCAACTCATGAAGCATACATCATTTGAATAAAAATTGCCTTTATTCCATGCATGGCTGGAGAAACAGCAGTGGATGATTGTGGTAAATTGATTGATTGATTGATTGATTTGTGGACGCATACTTAAAATAGTTGATTTTATCTCAAATAATCTTAGCAACCAAATGATAGCTATTTCGAATGCCAATTCTTAAATAATTATTATTATGAATTTTTAAATAATTATTATGTGAAACTTTTCATATTAAATGAAAAGCTTCACATTATTTTTCTTTCGTTCTCGATTCTTTTTTTTCTGTTAATTCTATTTATCAAATAATTAATAAAATATATAATTCTTTTTCATTTGAAGTCTTTGTCTTTAAAATTAATAAATAAAATATATAATATATATAATTAATAAAATATATAATTCTTTTTCATCAGAAACTCTTTGTCTTGAAAATTAGTACCCCAGAAATTCATTTGCTTTTGAGCAGACGAAACAAAATTTTTGTTATAATAGCAACATTTTTCATTATGATTATCTGTGTATTAATTTAGATTAATTATATAAATTAATTAATGTTATCACTTTTTATATAACAAATACATTTTAAAAAACAAATCTTTTTTTATATATAATTTTTTTTTATTTTTAAAATTTGAGAAAGGAAAGGATTCAAATAATTTTAGTTTCTAATCTATAAATTTCAAATTTAACAACATTACACATACTTTATTAAAATAAAATGAGTGACTAAATAAAAGAAACTTTGTTGTCACTAGACTATAGAAACTAATACTATCTGAGCTGATCTAAGAAGTTTTGCTCCTATTTTGAAGTTCGATGGTGACTTAGTAGCAGAATATCTGCATTGTGATTGAAGAATTGTGGGTTCAAAGTTCAAGATCGTGAAGGATCTTTTCTGTATGTGGATCAAATTCAGGCTGATCCGTAGCAAGTGAAATGAGTTTCAGGTGTCTTAACAGTTTAATTATCGCTATCAGAACTGGAATTTCATGGATTACATCCGATTCTCTCAAGAATATATTGCACATGAGACCGGTAAAAATTGAGTCCTTAGAGAATCACAAGATCTCTCCGATATAGTGTAAAGTTTGAAAAAGGTTTTTGGCCCATGTCTTATTTTCGTCATCTAGTGACTTTAAAAATTATGAAATTAGTCCTAAAGCAGCCCTCATGTAGCTTCAAAAAGAACCTTAATTCGCCTAAACTAAATCGCGCATTCTTTGTTTGGCCTATAAACATAGGTCTCAACTGTAAAACTTCACTTTTAGTTTGAATAATAATCTAAAATCAATTATGTATAATGAAATGCCTGGATTTAGTAAAGCACTTGATTCTGTATTAGATTTTCTGGATTTCTATAGTAGAAGCATATTGTTCATTAATAGGGTTTTTATAGTTAACAAATAATATGATATAGAACTTGAGCTGTCGCCTACATTTCTCCAGTTTAATTTGACTGTCTTTGATCAACTAGTCCACTGGGAATAATGTTGGTGCTTAAATTTAATTTCAACTCTTGTGCATTAATTGATATTATTGATCAACTGAACAAATTGTTTAGAAGAATGAAATTGTGATAGATATTAAAATCTTGTTAATTTTTTAGCCTTATATGTGTTCTGTTTATTGTTTACATAAATACTTCTTGTGATGTTTGGCCGCCATTGGCGACATCTGCGGAAGTGATTGGCGAGATTCGCCGCCGCCGTTGAAAGTTATTGTTTTTTTCTATATATATTAAATATATATATGATTGAAAGAGTTTGTATAGCGGAAGGAGAATGATGATTGTGCTTTTGATTTGAATTGGAATAGATAATTTTAGGAAAAGTCTTGAGTGCTGCATTTTATTTGAGATATGTGTTTTCTTTAAGAATACGCTCGTGTCATTACAATGCCCTTTAAAAAAAGCGTCTGTCAGGATAATATATTTTCTTACCACTGGTTGACTTCGGGGGTAGCATAACTTCAATTTTTTTATTAGTCAAGCAAGCTGCATGCATAATAAAAAAGCTGATTCTTTGAATTTCAACGATATTAAAAAATAATTCTCGATTAAATGTTTGATCAAAAATAAGAATGGTTTAAATTTCGATGCATGAAGGAAATTTATTGCCAAAATTATAAAAGAAAATAAAAAAATAGCCCCAATAATTTTTTTTTTGGTGAATGGCAGAAGATATGTGTGGTTCTTCATTATCGTATAAGAAAACCCTATGATTTTCATTATTATATATAATTATAATTTTCAATTCTATACACTTTTATTGAATTGCATTACTCAGTTTGGCGAATTATTGAACTTAGATGTATGAATTAATCATTTGGTTTCTTAGTAAAAGTTTAAAGTGCTAAATTTCTTTATAATTCATCCAGACCCCCGGAGGGCAGCTCGAAAAGAGGATGAGATGCTTCCGCTATGGTAGTTGGATTTTACCACCCTGGAGGGTACACAAAAAGATGGGGGATATGGCTCCTCCCATCGATGACGGGACGTACTTCCTTTGGGAAGAGATGTACCGTGGCCGTGATGGACCTTAGGACTCAACGACAGTTTCCGTCAGTGTTGCTGTTGCGGCGGTCCGGTCATTCAGTTTTCTTTATCCGTTTCCTACGGGTGAATCGGAGAGTCAGTGATATGACTATGACTTATAATCCACCCAATTGACAGCATAATTTTTGTGTGAAATTCAACTTTATATTGTCTGAGCTAGTTTATCCTGCCTTCCCAACGATCTTTTCCGTTTAATGTTGTTATAAACTATTCACATTTCGTCACTGTAATCAATCAATTAAAAAATGGTTCCATTTGCGTTTCAAAAGTGAATCGTTAATGTTAATGCGTTGCATCAAAAAAAATTTGTGAAGCTGCTGATGCCCCCTAAAGTCGAGATTCTTATCATAGCTGACTGTTTTATTTATTTATTTAATTATTTATTGAATGAATGAATGTATGCGATGCATTGAACTTCACTGCCTTATCACATATTTGATATGATCTAGCACTTGCGTTAAACCGATACTTATGTATATTAATTGCACGCAGTTACAAACAATAATTTTGAAAGATTGATTTTCGCGAGAATCGCGTTTTCCCGTAGCTATCGTGCTATATTTTCGATTAATCGCTGATGCAGGTATCAGAAAATCGAATATGCATTTTCGAAAGTTTTTATTAGATCGATTGATAAAAAGGTTTGACATAGAACTACGATGGTAGTCACAAGATAGCATACCAAATTAAAATTATTTAGTCATTATATGTCTGAATTATTGAATTTACATGTATGAGAAAGTACAAACCAACATATGAGAAAACCTTTGATGTATTTGGTTCCATATATGATGTGGGTCAACATTTTATATACTAAATCTCTGCACCAAATTTTATCCATCTAGCTCTTTTCATTTTGTAGTTATTGTATTCAGTAGTAATCTAAAAACCGAACTCTACAAATATCTTTCGTTCAAAATTTGATAGATATATACTAAATTTCATCTATCTAGCTCAATATGTTTTTGAATTAGTGCGTTAACAGACAGACAAATGAACAGACATAATATCAAAACAGAAATTTTTCGGAAGCACTTTAATTTGTAACTTAAAGATACATAAAAACTTCGAAGTCAATTTTTTTTTTACTTTTCTCTTTGTATAATTTGAATATGAGAAAATAATAATCATAATAAGAGACTCCAGAGATTGAAAAAAATGTATTTATTTTCAAAACAGTGAATCAAATAAATCTATTTAGAAAACAGAGAATCAACATTAAATCAAGAAAATCTAGATATAGAAATCGTTATTTATTATATTTCATTATTTTCATTGACCAATTCATAATGTAAATGATTCGTCGAATGTCTTATGTTTCCTTCCAATTTGGTCCAATGTATCTGTAAGGTAACCTGAAAAAAATGGATAATTGGAAAATAAATATTATTAAACCACTGAGGCATGACGAATTTGATAAATTTATAAACAACAGAAATTCAAAAATTAAAGAATCTAAAGATTGCTCTTGTCTATATTGACGCTCATAGAAGATAGTTTGTATCAAGATATGAATTTTTCTATTATCTTAGAGAAAAAAAATCCGCATCCTATTGTTTATTGAAAATAACAATGGTAAAAATAGTTTAAAAAATTGAATTAAAGAGTTCTTCAAGACACTCTTTTATGAGTGTACTAATCAGCAGAGTCCGTTTATTATAATTATTTTCTGTATTTTAATGTTTATTTCAATTCTTTTCTAAAGTCACAAGTAGGCAGTATTGAATAGCACAGAATAAAATAAATATAATTCTATTAATTAATTAGTTAGTTAATAATATTTAAGATCTGAAAATAGTTAACTAGTGTACTGTCGTAAAAAACATACAAGTATACAAAATTTGTAATTTTTAGCTCATCAGGAAATGAGCTAGAAATATTTTACAAAATTTGATCCTTACCTTTGTGAAGTAAGCCAAGTTAAATAAAAATGTTTAATAGGGTAAATCAACATACAATAGATTACATTCATACTTACTGCATTTTAAAGCATATGATAACTGTCCTTTATGACGAATGATTTCACTTTTTTTAATAGAAAATACCAACTTTCTGATGGGAAGAAATTAAAATAGAAAAGATTTTTTTCTCACACTTTCTTCTTAATTTTTTTCTATATTAGTCGCTATCAATTAGCTAGCTAATATTATTGGTTTCTAATTTTAACTAAATCTCTGAAGTATAACTTGATATTTATAATAATTCTCCCAAGAAAATATTTTTCAGCATTAATTGTGACAATCTTAAAAGCAATGTTACTAGTCTCGCATCTGTTCCGTTTGTAATTTTTTAAATGGAACCAAGTATTATGACGTAATAGTGCCATTAAAATCATAATGATGTTACTAATCTATTTGCTAATTGCATATTGTTTTTTTCTGTAATGTACTTTCACTTTCTGATTCCTCATGTAATCTGTTCAAAAAATAAGCGTACTTTTTTTTTAATATTTAAAGATGGAAAAACAATCAAGCTATGAAATATTTTATAAAGAAATGAAATCTTGTAAAATATTATGCAATTTTTTTTTATTTTTTTAATATTCAGTGTTAATTGTGTGCCAACTGAATTAGTATTGTAAAAACGATACATTTTTTTTTAATTTTAAAAGGCTGTAAATATCACTTTTGTGTAATAATATTTTCGAAATTGATACAATCAAAATATCTCTTAATTTTAATTATTTAAATTTAATTATTAAATTCTGAATTTTAATTATTAAATTTCAATTTTGATTAAAACTAGAAAAAAAATTCTCCGAAGAATGTAGCTGATGCTCTAAAGTATATCTGTATATAAAGTATAACTATTCCTTTATTTTGGAGAGAAAATAATCATCTGTTATACTTAATTAATATTAGAACTAAAACCTTTAAATATTTCAATTATAACTATTAATTGGTGTAAAAGAAAATTTATCATCAGTTTTTTTTTAAAATATATTCTTCGACACTTGTGCATTAATTGCATGCCATTGGCAAGTTTTAGGCTTAACCAAATGTCTTAGGTGAACATAGTCAATAGAGTAACATGATATCTTAGTCGATCTTTTTCTGGCGATTAATCACTGTTATATATGGTTTTGGATTCTAGGTATAATGATTGGTGTAAAACTGCAGACATTTTCCCGAAGTCATGTCATGAGAATCAGTCATCCTATAAGAATTACCTAACAAGCCTTATGAATAAAACACGATATTTTTCTTTGATTCTAGTAGATTGTATATATGTGTCAAATTTTGAAAGTTATACATGAAAGGAAAGATGCATTATACAATGAAATCATGCCCGAAATATGTCGTTATTTTAAATTAAGCTGAGGACCAACAGGAGAACATTCAGATCATTGAAATCACATTTCTACATCAAATTTACTTCCAACTAGTACTACAATTAGATTATCTTATTACTTTACTTGCTTGACAATCATATATTATTCTTTCAACTCTTCTTCCAACTAATTTTACTTCTAGCTTGCTTTATTATGTTAATTGCTCGAAAACCATATAAATCTGTTGATTTTACTTTCAACTAATATTAGAAACGAGCTTTTCTTACTATTTTACATGCTTGAAAAACTTATTTGTCTTTCAGTCTGATTTTCAATTAATATTACTGCTAGCTTCTATTATTACTTAACTTAGTAGACAACTTTATATCTAAATATCAAACCTCCGACGAATTTTGCATTAAATGTGTTGATGGAAGTCTCTTTATCCAGCTTCCTGTATGTCAATATGGCAACAAAAAATGGCAGTGAGCTTATGAATGAATGAATATGATCTTTATTCTAAAATTCCTAATTTGTATCTTATTTCGAAAAAAAAATTCAAATAATCCATGTGTTTGTTATTTGATCTATCTTTTTCTAGGCATACAATAACTAAAAATGCTTGGCAAAAAATTATACAGAATTTGGTCTATGGTGCTGAACGTCAAAACTGTATATTTGAATCATGTTTTGTATTTTGTTGATCAATAAGATAGTAAGATGTCTAGTCAATATTTGTTTCTTTTTAATATAGGACGAAACCAAACGCAAAACGTATATGAGAAAATACATGGGAGAATTCAGTTCATATAACTAACTCTGCCTTACTTTAGCGGCATGCATTTCCATATTCTATGCATCTTGCTATTAAAGGTGAGACGCATGCCTGAAAGTAAAAATGAACAATTTTAGAGACGATAATAAATATAATTATTATATTTTACATATATTATGTATATGCAATTCAGAAATTAAGTCCAGATAGCAGTTTTTGCTAGAGCTGTATTGTAATAACAAGAATGCCCCTGAGCATGACTATGATTCCCTTTTGATTACTCCTTTGACAACATCTGTCAATTCTGTCGACATCATTATTAAAAATAATTCTCAATAGACATTATAATCAAGAAGATAGTGGATCAAAAACATTAAAGTCAAAGAAGACAATGAATCAGAGACATAATAGTCAAAAAGACAGTGGATCATACGTTTGGTAGTAGACTGCGATATTATGAAAATCGGTATCGAAAATCGAAATCAAATCGACCATATTGTACCGAAAATATAAATTTTCCCAATGAAACTTCGGAAAATTACTGAAAAAAAAAATTCCTCTCAACAAGCTGGAAGGCAAAGGTAGACTCCTTTATATCTAAACTATTATCTGGCAACATAAATTGCTGGATGTTAGAAAAAGTCAGAAGAGTCATTTTTCAGCTCCTGACTTCTAAAATATTGCACTTAGCGAAAACCTTTAAAAGCAAATGTTGTCCATCTTAATGAGGCGCTAATTTGGCTGACTGAATTTATTTTTCTATCTTCAATATTAAAAAAAGTTATAGCGAAATGAAAATTTTCATCCCCTGACATTTCCACCCCCTTTGAGCTAGATGGGTTATTTACGAACTCGTCTCAGTGTTTTTTTATTTGTCTAACAACATATTCTAAGCTAATTAAAATCCGAACAAAATTACTCTAGTTATCCAGTTCACAAGATAACATGCCATATATATATACATATATAATGTAAACACATATTTTTGAAGTAGAGACATGGCCGAAGAGAGAAAATAGAAAATACACTTTGAATTTTTAGATTTCGTTTTTATTCCATCTCGAGAGGATAATTTATATACAAGCAAGAAGCGAACGAGGTCTACATCACAAAAAACATAAGAACAAAAAAAGGAGAAAGCGTAATGAGCCTGAAAGAGAGACAGAACTGTTTTTCCCGCTCATTATATACCATGAGATTCTGATACGGATTTCTTTCTTTTAAAAGAATTATAGGTATCTTTCAAAAGAATACATTTAGACAGATAGATTTTTATCCCCATTGCTCGGAGCATATTAAAGTGCAGATTTAAGCATAAAGAGCTCGTGGCACATTAATTAAATAAAAAGGTGGAATCGGATTAGGAAATAAGAGAATATTTAAAAATGAAGTTAATTCGGACTAAATTAAGAATTTGGAAATTAATTCCTTTTAATTTAGATTTAAAAATATCTTGACATATACACTTTTGAACGAAGGGAGGTTTTGAGTTCTAGGGACCATGATTGATGAAAAACTGAAGAAATTTTCTCAAAGTTCTGTCATGAGAACCATTTCAATAGGTAGTCTTCCAATAGGAATCTACCTAAAAGTATAATCGATGTTTTGCATGCTTTGTTACATTTAAAATATCTTGATCAGTCCACTACAGAAATATTGAAATTCTATGACTTGGAATAAAGTTATTATGTTTAATCTAAGAGTTCCTTATACTTCGAAGTTCCTTCGAGGGTGAAGGGAAGTCGTATCTCAAAAAGAGAAAAAAAAATCTCTCTTGTATAGAAAGTATACTTCTTACCTTTGCTGTTTGCGTCTTTACAGAATCAAGTGCCAGCATAAGATTCATTACCATTTTTCTCTGAAATGAAATCAATGAAAAATTAAAACCTTAGATATTAAATAATCTTTTCATAAATTAAAATTTTTAGTTCCCTCGGATTAATTATTTCGATATTTAATACAATGCAATAGTGAGGACTAAGAATGCAGGTGAATTTTCATGAAAAATATCAAAATGAAAAAAATACATAACGATAATTTTAAGTTGTTGAGTAGGCTATCGAAAATAGGTCACTAAGGTTGCACCAGGATATTTTATAATAATATTAATTTTTTTTAAATTGAGTGAATATTTTATAATTCTACCTAAATAAGTATTATTTTGAAGGGAAAAAAATTGATAAAAGTATCAAATCAATATCTACCTTTTTTTTTTGAAAAAATTGAATTCTTCTACGAAAAGAAAGTTGGTTGAAAAAGAAAACCTTTTTTTTTAACTTTACTCCTTACGCATTTTTAATTAAGCAGTCATAATGTTCGTCAGTTATTTCACATTTTTTTTTTTTGATATTTGCAATTTTTTTATTTATAATTTTTCACACAGATTAATAGTTCTTCATTTAAACGGAAAAAACCGGACACTAAATCAATAAAATTGCTGTTACGTATTTTTTCTATGTTAAAATGCCATTCGATTAGATTATAGGTTGATAAGCAATTTATCTTCTTGCAGTGCAATTACAGAAGAAATGAAGATTTTTATCAACATGTACATAATTATGAATATGCAGATGATTTTGATGGAGACACATCTTTAATAGTTACTAAAATGCATAAAATAACATGTATATTAATTTATTATTTAAAATTTGGAGATAAAATTAAAATTGTAAAAGTGTTAGCTGATTTGACTTTTTGCAATCAAATTTATAATTTATTTTCAAATTTTAATGAAT
>JAPMOR010116957.1:10090-23339 GCA_026543865.1 Argiope aurantia
ATATATATATATATATATATATATATATATTGTTTCATTAGATTATTTTATAGGATAATAAATTGCTGCATTCTCTGCTAATTAGAAGGATGGATCACGGAGTTCTTGAACTCAAAATTCTTAACCTCCAGATGAATAACAGATGATAAGAGTATTGTCATGGCATTGAAATTATTTAGGAAATTATTCTGAGCAAAGCACAACATGAATGATGTAAATTATATGTATATACTTGCCAAAACATGTTTTAGTTAGTTAATACACAATTAATTTTATTTTATACTTTTAATTGTTCTAACCTTTAATCATTCCTATATATGTTTTCAAAATTTCTTTTTCTGGTTTTGCTTTGATGTCCTCATAAAAGAATAATTGCATCGCATAATATAACTAATTCAAAAAATTATGTAGAGAATTATTACATTAAAATTTGGCATATGGTAAACTGGTTTATAAACTGGCACACCATTTGAAAATTCTAAGATGCATGATGAAAAAAATATGTATGCGTTAACTATGTTCTAACAAAAATATGCATTTCTGTTTTGTTCTTTAATCAGCCCTGTTTGTGTTTTCTAAATACCCTTTTCTGTGTTATGGCGTACCTTTAAAGCTTATGCAAGTGTATAATTAGACTGTATGAAATAAATACTTAAATGCATATATATAGAATATTAATTAATTATAATTATTTTATTATGATATAATTATAATATGTATGAGGTAAAAAATCTTTGAAATTGCTTTATAAGACAAAATATTGGCCGTAGAATTACAAAATATAGAATACAATAAATTTTTAGGTAGTTTGTATTTTCTTAGAAAGAATTTCAAAATTTTAATTACGATTTTAATTAAAATTAAGCGAAATGTTAACCTGCTTCATTCAATAACCTCAATCAATTCAATAACCTTCAGATCATACTATTACATAAAAATATTTTTACACCATTTTGAAAATTTAATAAAGGAAATTTTTACGAGTACCAATTTTATTTCTATGTTATTTTCTTCTCAAAATATAAATTTCTTAAGATATTTTCAAGAATATTTTACAATAATTCTTTCAGCTTTTGGATTTTTACTCGGATTTATTTAATTGTATTTATACACATTATTCCGACGATATTAAAGGCATTTTTACTTTCTTGTATACCTAGTGTAGAGAAAGTATAATCGTCAAAAAACTCGAACTCGCGATTTTGACGAATCTCCACATATTAAACCTCCGTTAGTTCGAAAAACACATTTTTGGAAAACGTCATATTCTTGTTTTGTCATATTCTTGACAAAAATAACTCAAAAACACTTTGAGCTAAATGGTTGAAATGTAGTATACGATCGTTACGATTTGATCGTTTTGCTGTCTTTGAAGAACGTCAGGCGATTTGTACTTTTATAAATATGTAAACGCGATCATTCAAAAACACAATGACTTAAATATGTCAAATTAGATTTGGGATTTTGTGACTACAAGTGCAGTCTTGTATCAAATTTTTGTATCAATTTATTGAGAAAAACGCGTCTAAAGCCTGAATTCGATTTTGAGTACTTTTAACCCCATGCCAGGGATTAATCGTCAAAAGAAGCTAGCCAAGGATGACCAGATGGATTCAGTAAAAATGCTAAATCCATGTCAAAAGTTAGTACAATCCCTAGCTACTGTACGCCATTGCCATGCAAAGTATTCTCTGGCATAAAATTTTGCTAGAGAGTATGCGAGTACCACTGGTTTGTGCTGCCTAATTAAGAGGTAATTTTAAAAATAAAAATAAAGGTTGTTAAAGGAGCAGATGTTCAAAAATACTACATACTGACTATCTGCCCATTCGTAGATATGTGAACTGAAATGCGCAACAAGCTAAATAAATAAAATTTGGTTTGTCGTCTTGACACAAAAATTATAGTATGCATGAAATTTCAATTTAAATTGAAAGAATCGATTACGTCAGAAATGCATCTACGTTTCTTCTATAGAACACAACTGTACTAACATACAGCTGTGCAAAAAATATGCTAACATACAAGAAATACAATAGGAGAGAACATTTCTATTGCGTTTTTCTTAATAATAAATTATCAATTTCGTAAAAAAAAAAAAAAAAAAAACTTTCTGTCTAAAATTGTCTATAAGTGAGCGAAGCTGTTTTTCTCCAAAATCCAGACATGAGATTTCTATTATGAAATTTTCTGTCTGAAACACATTCAGCTCATTACAAAAAATGACGAATGACTTATTAAATAACATATTGACAAATGAGAAGTTTTAACTTTCCAAATTACTGAATGATAGCTCTATTTTCTTCGTTGCCAAACCTTCTTCAAAAACTTCGTGTCTGAAACTAATGTAAATAAATTGTTAACAAAGTGATGACCATGACACACAGAAGAGATGTAACAACTTCGCTCCACTTCCGACAATCATGACATGTGTTATGGTTATGATTTTTTTTCGGTTCCCTCCCTCCCACTTCTGAATTACGTCCCCCCCTCACTTTCTCCCTTCCACCGATGATTGATGGGGTTATGGCGGGAGCTCTCTTGTCTCTGGCCTCCGACATAGCAAGTATTTACTCATCCCCAGACTGAGCTGAATACGAATATACTCTGAAGAGGAAATCGAACGGATTGATCAGTGTAAGTCTGCTTCAGAGGATTTTTGAATATAAGATGCAGCATGAACTTTAGTATGTGATGTTAGAAATTTTTTTTTTTTTTATTGACGCTGAAGAGTGATTTTTTTTTTTTTTCTGTTAAGAAATCTTAGATCAGCTGTTATTAGAGCGTGAGAATAGCTATTAATTGTTTGTGATTAAAAAAAAAAAGATTTATATCCAGAAATAGTTTTTATTTACTAACTTTTCCTTTATTAAGAATCAGCCGCATTCGGCACCCAACTGGTTCATGGAGAATATTGGTTGTGTTTAATTTCAATTAAAACTCTTATACATGGAACAGAATTTTTAAGCTTCAAATTATAAAAAATATCAAATTTGCATTATTTTTCCTTTTCCTTTCTGTTCATTGTTAATGTGAATCATCTTAATGGTGTTAATCTAATAGCGTAAAAATGATATTAAAAACGTAAATGACAGATAAATAGTAACCAATTACAGTGAACTTTTGTGGTGCCGTGGCTTTATTTCCTTACTCCTTACCAATCGCCTTTGGCGACCATCTCCTGCGATATTATTAGTATCTAATTACAATTAAATTTCTTAGACATAACTTTATGTTCATGATTCCGTCAATAAACTAATAATTGTATTTCACTTCAATTAAATCTCTTAGATATAACTTTATGTTCACGATTCCACCAATAAACTAATAGTTGTATTTCATTTCAATTAAATCGCTCAGATATAACTTTATGTTCACGATTCCATCAATAAACTAATAGTTGTATTTCATTTTAATTAAATCTCTGACACATAACTTTAAGCCCATGATTCCGTCCACAAACTATTAATTTTATTTAATTTCAATTAAATCTCTTAGACATAACATATACCCATGATTCCGGCAACAAACTGTTTTTTTAGCATCAAACTATCAAATATAAAACTCGTGTCCTTTTAATAGTCTTATATTTACTTTGTGCATTGTACTAGTGATCTTTCCTAACAGAGACCAGTCTCATGGTATTAAATGTGTTAGAGTTATTAAAATGTGTTCAGTTCATCCATTTTTAAGTTTTCCGATACTGCATATTTTTATTCCTCTTGTAAACTATAAGGCTTTGAATTTCAGGAGAGCAGTGCAATCGATTGTTCCAAATAAAGCAAATAAAAAAAAAAGAAGAATTAATTCCCGAAATGCAAAAAAAAAAAAAAATGTGTAAACTTTAAAATTATCTTATTAGAAAGGCAATGTATTTAATTTTGAAACAGTGTCAAAAACATTTCACAGAATAATATTTTTCGGTAGTGGCAAAATCTTATATTCAAGCTTAATTTTAATTAAATAAAAAATTTCAAAAAGAAATCTTTCCTAGGTGCACCATCTAAAGTACATATATGCAACATTTGGTAGCTCCAGGTTAAACAATCAAATATAGAGTGCCAACACACAGAGATTACTTTTCTTTTACGTTCGAGATTGAAATGTAAGCTAAACAGATATTATATAAAATATATAGTTCATATAATTATATATTAGATTTTTTGATTATATATTAAAAGCTCAGTTTTCAAGGATAAATGTGGCTTTTTATATGTTTTGCGCATGATGTTAACATTGAGAGGCAGAATACTATCCATAAATCCTACTTACGAAAAATCGACAAGGAAAAATTGTTCAAAATGCTCTACAAGGTAAATAAAAAAATTTTGTTTCGACATTCAATGACATGTTAAATTTTTTCTCTCAATTAGTTCCGAAACATATATTGCATGAAAATTATTTTTTAACACTATAAAACTCATAATATTAGCTTTGCAATGATATCAATTATATCTCAAACGTTGTTTCTTCCTTTAATCAAACTTTAAATACAGTGTCTCACAAAAGTGATGGGACACTTGTGCTGTACAAAAGGAAACTGTAATAAAATAAATAAATAAACATGTACCAAAATTTTTTTGGGTGTGTTTCATATTTAAAGTTAGTAACAATCATTACATAACATACATTTTGTCAAAATATTAAAATATTAATTTAATAAAAATGCAATTGTTTAGAACGGAGCAAAAAATGGCTCACATAAGTGATGGGACACTTACTTTTCCATCAAATATTTATCCAAAAATTTTACTTTTCAAAAGGTTTTAATATTTTGTTGGATTTCCTTTTACTTTTAAAACATGATTTAATCTTCTTGGGATGGATTCGACTAATTTTTTTGTGATTTCTGGAGTGATTTTACCCCATTCTTCTTGATGCAACGATTTTAATTGTTGTTTTAAAAAATGGTGTGTTTGCGAATTCTTGATTCCAATTCTTGCCAAATATTCTCTGTGGGATTTAAGTCTGGAGATTGTGGTGGTGTTTTTTATTATTTCAGGACAGTTATACAGCAGCCAGAGTCTAACGTTCAAAGCAGTGTACTTGGGGTCATTGTCCATGTAGAATTTAAAATCGTTACGAAGGTTCAATTTTCGTGCTGAAGATTTCAAATTTTGCTTTAAAATGTCAATATACTTGTACTGATCCATTATACTGTCAATAAAAACAAGATTACCAACTCCAGCGAACGACATACACTCCCATACCATAACTCCTCCTCCACCATGTTTTACTGTTGGCACCAAGTTCTGTTTGCGAAATTCTTCCCTGGGTTTTCTCCACACAACGATTCTACCGTCAGAACCAAATATGTTAAATTTACACTCATCAGCAAATATAACTTTATTCCAGTAATCAGAATTCTTATTTATGTTGGATTTTGCGAAAGCTAGTCTGAGTTTTCTATTCTTTTCACTTACGAAGAATTTTTTCCTGGCTACACTACCGTGATATCCAGCAGATCGAATTACCCTTCTAATAGTCTCAGGATTAACAATAATTCAATATAATGCTTGTAAATCAGCAGCAACTTTAGGAGCACTCTTTCTTGGATCTTTTTTTTAATATTTCGAAAGATAATTCGCTTTATTCCATTGGATAGCTTTGATGGTCGGCCAGGTCTTCTTTTATCCTGAATAATATGATTCTTTTTATATCGTTTAATGATATTGAAAACTGTTGAATGACTCAAGTTAACTGTTTCAGCAGTTTTTCTAATAGTTTTTTCACGCTTAATATGCAAATTAATAACTAATTTTCGAATTTCAGGCGAAGTTTCTTTTTATTTAGCATTCATGGCTGCACAGAGCTAAAAAACACAAAAATTCCAAAACAAACTGGAGAGAAATACTGCAGACGATTTTATAAATTATTGCCAATTGCTTTTGAGTAAAAATAAAACCACAAAAACATTTTTATTGCTTATTTCAGACGATTTTTGTTGCATATCTAATGGTGTCCCATCACTTATGTGAGCTATTTTTTGCTCCGCTCTAAACAATTGTATTTTTATTAAATTAATATTTTAATATTTTGTCAAAATGTATGTTATGTAATAATTGTTACTAAAAATAAGTTTGAAACACACCCACAAAAAATTTGTACATGTTTTTTTAATTTATTTTATTACAGTTTCCTTTTGTAAAGCGCAAGTGTCCCATCACTTTTGTGAGACACTGTATGTTACTGTGTATGTTTTAGAATAAAATTTTCCATATTTTAGTTAGTATATTTATGCACACAAGCGTTACAGGGATATTGTTTTCGATAGTAAGTACCATTGTTAAAATTAAGAGTACATTTTGAAGAAGATCCGTTAACAGACGAATTTCAACAAACATTATTGTCATAAGGCATTTAGAACTAGAGATTCCAATATCCTTTAAACTTTATTTCTTTTTCTTAAAATGCTACTTTTTTATCCTTCTTTATGAAATTAATTTTTTCTTTTTATTTCAAAATTGGAGATAAAAAGGAAAATTCGGGTTAAAGACAATGAGTATTGTAGATGAAAACAACACTGAAGAAATAAGGTTACATATAGAGACAGGTATTTATCAAGATTAACAGGTTTGAGACAGTCGTCATCAACTGTATAATTATCTTCTTTATTTGTTTTGTTTCCAAGGCAACGAGCAGACGAAATATTTCCGGTGGTTTATTATTACGAATCGATTGAGGAATGTAGGAGGAAAATATGAAATTAATAACACAATAAAGTAATAAATAAACAAAAAATCTAACATCAATTATCAAATAAATCGTCTTTACAAAATGTAAAGAAATAAATATGAAAAGAAATCGTCAAATACGAGGGAATACTGATACTTTTAAGCATATAGACTTGAATTTTTTTTTAAATATTTCAATTTCACTGCCAGTGAATCAATTCATGGTCACGTGAAACTTATATTTTGGTATCAAATGCGCATCTTGTGTAATGTGAGGTGTCTATATTCTACATATATATTACCTTTTCTTGACGTTTATATTTTAAAAGTTTTAGAAAATATTTTGTTTCGTATATTTTTATGCAATTAGTTCGGTTCCCCCTCCCTCAAATACAGCAATTTTTATTTATTTAAATATTAGTTTTCTAAATATCCTAGTAACACTATGTTAAATTGCAATTAATTTGGTTAATTTAAAGTTAAAACTAAAAATGTAAAAGTGATGCACGACTTTCTAAATTATTTTTGTTGCTTAATAGCTCCTTTCTCGAGCCAAACGTATCGCTTTTTTTAATATTTTTTGGCAAGGTTTCTAATTAAAAAATATTCAATGGAAAAATTCGTACTTAAAAAAAACCAATGAAGGCGCTAGATACTAATTGTATTACTTATTTTACAGAGGATTTTCTTTTGATACATTTAAAAACAGCGTATAGTTTTTTTAATTAAAATTACACCTTTAAATTATTAATTTTTAAAGTATAGGTATTATGTTTATATATTTACCGAACCTGCTATCTGTCTACTTATTAGGTATGTATTATTTTTGTATTAACGTTTTATTCTTTTAATACGTATTATACATTTGTAAAAATATTAAATATAAACCTTTGATGTCTTTTTTAGTCAAAAAAGACTTTTATTTTCTGTTGCTTATTTTTAGATCATGTTTTTCATTGTTTGTATGTCTGAATAAATCGAATTTTTATAATGTCTCCATGAACATACCATTGAACAACTTTCACTGTAATAATAATTTCAATAAATAAAAATACCATTACTCTACCTTACGTTATTCTATTAACACATTCACAGCAACAATTTTTCAACTGAATCAAAATTAATGATAAAAATATACCCTAAAACACCCTTTACAACTATAATACAACTGGATCCTATTTTTCGCTTAAATTAGTCCCAATCCTATTCTTTGATACCTACCGCAAGGTTTGCGTCCTTTTTTCAATTAAGCCCCAACACCTCCGCCCCGATAATTATCCGGGCCTGAATGCTTTTAGAATTTTGTCCTTTCCAATTCCCTGGAGAGGCATCCTTTCTTTCTTTTCTGCGACTGTTGAATAAAACAAATCAGCGAAAGTGAATGCAAATCGCTGCCTTTTTTTTCCCTTCTTCTTTTTCTCCCCTCCCCTTCTCTTCTTTTGTGTTCTTCTATTTTCTCCCCCTTCTTTGAAAGGGGGCGCCATCGATCGGGGGAATGTTTCAAAGAGAACCCACTCAACTTTTCCTATGCTTTGAATTCACTAACTAAGAGTACCCTGGCGAGTAATGTCCAAAGAATCTTAATGTGAAGGTTTGCATCCGAAACTCAGGAATTTAATCAAAATTTAATTCTATAGGCAAAAAGTTTCTAAACTTTGAGTCTTAACATTTTCCCCCCCAAATATTCCCTTTTTAAAAAAATATAAATGACACCACAGTCTAATTTTGTTCCAAAAGAAAACTAAATATTTTTAGAAAAATTTATTATTTTAATTTTATGTGAATATAATTATGGACCACTTTACCAATGACAATGTTTTTCGGTTTGATCACTTTCTGTGGAAAATTGCGCGTTGCATAAATTATCCAAACAGAATGCAATGAGATGCATACCACACAAAGCACAATTATCTGTTGAGTGATAAGTTGAATTTAAAGTAATCCTAATTCGCACATAGTTATTACTGGTGTTGTAGGTGTTTACTAAGAAAGGCGTTTTCAAAATTTTAATGAAGTCTTTACTTTATTAAAATTTAATTCAAATTTTAATTTTTCCCTCAATATTTAAGAGTAAATCCTTACAAGAAAACCCACTAATACCACTTTAAAATTTAGGAAGTATATCTGATCCACACCTAGCTACCTGAAGGCACATAGTTAAATGAAATAATCAGGACACTGCGACAGCAATAAGCGAAAACTATGATTGAATTGTAATGGTCATCACTGACTATGGTGCAATCCCTGCCATAAAAGGCACGATAGTTCATCGACATGCCGTGATTCGACCCCATATTTCTGAACATATTTTTTTCTACATTTCTTTATGCTGTCCCTGTCCACTGCCGAAAGAAATATATAAAAAGTAAGCTTGATCATAACTTCTTTTTAAAAAAATTAAAAGAAGATGCAATGTCTAAGAACACAGCGTAAAATTTTAACAGGAATTGCACTTTCCTAAGACCAGATATTTGGTTTAGTTTCACCTCGATGTTTGAGTTGACTAGATTTGACCAAAGACGTTCCGCAATGACGCGGGTTTCCCCCCCCCCCTTCAAATTATCAGTTAAAGTATAAATAGACTCTATAAGTAACCAAGTATAATTTAAATAGATACGTAAAAATTAAATTTTTGGGAATCATAATTTAAAATTTGTTTCAGTGAATTTGAGTTTCTTGTTCAGAGTTTTTATAGTTATAGAAGACACATTTGAAGAAATGCTTCATCTCTTTAAGTTGGACATTGTCGATCTTTCCACACCGCAGCAATAGAATCGTATCTTTTCTAAAATTCATCTTCCATCATCGAAAAACAGGTGAGAATTGGCATGGATTGTAGCGGGAATTGAATATACAAGCAGTCTGAATTTTTATCCTTCCATTTGCATTAGTAAACAGAAATCGATGGATATGTGTGGTTTGAGATGTGTGAAGATGACTGCAGATTGCGATATATTCTGGAAAAACGTTGATTGAGGGAGGGAGTTGAGGAAAAACTGGCGTGAAATCACCGTGAATGACAGACCTGAATGGATAGTCTAAAAAAAGAAATGGCGTGAAATGGTCGTGAATGAACTGACAAAATGGATGGACTAAGAAAGAGAATGGCGAGAAACGATAGTGAATGAATTTCCTAAATGGAAGAATTAGGGAAAGTTGAATGTCAAGGAGCTGTTATGATTGATGAACTTCAAACGGCAAGGAAATTTCAGAAATCTGTATAGAAATTTATTTAATTTATTAATTCAGTTATTGTTATTTAAAATATTGGTCATTTTTTAAACTTATTTAATATGTTTCATTATTTATTTTATTTAAGAATTCAGTTTCAAGAAGTTAGAAATAATTATAATCTTTAGTTTTAAATAATAATAAACAAATATAAAATAGATCAATTGTTGTTTGCAGCAATTTAAAGTTCTATCCTTTTTCTTTATTTGTCAAGTAGTAACCTACATTTTTTTTATTAAATTTAGTTAAATGCATTGAAATCATTATAGCCTTTAACTATCACTGGTCTTCAATCTTTTCATTAAAGTTAACATACTGTAGAGGACAAGGAAAAAAAATTCAATCCTTAAAACTTCTAGAAAAATTGACCATTTTAGTTTAAAATTAATTATATTCAAAGACGCAATTAAGGTATAAGCACTGTATAATTATTTTTGGGAACATTTCTGTAAAATGTGTCTAAATTTTTAAAAAATATAATTGAATATATTTCAATCTGCAAGCAACATTATTTTATTTTATTTTTATTTTTTTAATTTAAAAGAAATGCCTTATTTCAGAATGCGTTTCATTGTTCAAAGTGCTTAAATACTTATTTCACAATAATTGATAAACAATTTTTTGCTCTCGAGTGATGATATTTTCGAGTTGATTCCACATTACATAATTGTTATTAATAATATGTTCTCCATCGGAAAATTTCATGATTATTTTTTTATATTTCATTACTTTTAAGGTATTTTAATCAACATTTAATAATACGGTTTGAAATACAGCAGCATAATTCATTTTTTTTTTTAGAATCAGTCATCTATTTGAAAAATCTGCATGTTTCTAGCAATCAAAGATGGACAGTAAAAAAATAAAAAGTGTGATTAAATTAGACATTATAGAAATCAAATTTCTAATATTTACTTTTTTTGTTAATAACTCTTACAGATAAATAAGTTTTTGTGGCATTTATTCATTGAGTACCGAAATTGCATTCGAAATTTCAGCACAATTTTGGAGAAATGAGTATTTCACCATGTGCAAACTGCGCCATCTATTGAAAACTTTTCAATACAAAACTGGAGCTGGAAATTCTAATACTTGTTTTCTATGTTTATATATCATAAATTATTCTAGTGATTATCTGTAAGAATCACGGACGGATAAGAAATATATTCTTATTTTGACAAGAAGACCTTCAAAAATTTTATTGACATATTTGCGCTTAATTTTAAATGAACAATCAATTGGTATATATATTTCTTAACTTAACGTGCATGCATGACTTTAATTCATTTATTTCGATAATTTTAAATCGTTTAATTACACAGCATGATGAATAAAAATGAAGTAAAAATAATTTTCAACTAATTAACTCAGAGTTATTTTTATTTAAATTAGAAATGTTAACAGAGTCCATCTTTCTCCTCTCAGAGATTGCTAAAAATGTTTTAATAGATTTAATATTGAAGGAATATTAATAAATAAAAATAAAGAAGGACATTTTTTTTATATTCCTATTAAATAAAATTACTCCTACTTCAATTTTTTATATATATATTTCTTATCTAATGACTGTCTTAAAAAAAATTAAGTGCGCTGTCAACCCAATTTTCATTGTTTTAAAAATATTTTGTAAAATTTAATTTCAAGTACCTATAATAAATTTAATAACATTTGGCTTCAAGCGACGCACTGATCAAGATTTTTCTTAATGCATAAGTAAGAACTACTTCATCATGATATAAGGAACTTAAAACAGGATATATGCTCAAGTACAAAATGGGATTTTGAAATCAAATGTTTAGATATGTAACTATAACATTAATCCTAATTTGACATTAAGGATACATTTCACTATAGTAAACGAAATAATTTAACATTTTTTCATATTTTCCTAACTTATCTCAAGTAAACCTCTGTGATTCAAATAACCTCATTTTAAGATTACTTTTGCACGTTTTTTTGGAACTAAATTTTATCTTCTTTGTGTTCCTTCCTTAAAACATTTTTACTAATTATTCTTTTCTTACTTTTTTCTTAATAAAAATGAAATATATCTATAATAAGTAACAAAGAAAATTGTTCTTAATTTGTTTATCTTATAAAATAAATAATATATTATTTAAAATATTAAATATTTCTTCTACATGAACGATAATTAAAATTTTTGTTTTTATTTGCAAGTATTTTGTAAAAATGAAAATATTTTTTTTGTTATAAATCAACAGTTTAAATGACATTTGCTTTTTAATATAAAAGTAATTTTAATTTCCAAAAATATTGATGCGATTTAGAAAAAAAATGACCCTCTTTGATCAATTTATTGTATTTAAATTTGTTTTAATCGACGTAATAAATAATTTTATGGAATTATCGTTATGTATTATTTAAACTGTGATAAGATAATTTATTTAAATATTTATGAAAAATTTATCTACTGGTTGGATTATCAAGGATGAATTTTTTTTATATATATGCATTTGATAATTTAACAATATTTATTCAGAAATATTTTTTTTTCTGTAATTAGTGGCAACTTAATTTAACGGTGGATAAAAAAAATAAGAATAAAACTACATCTTCATCAATCGTGCATGGTGTTATATTTATTTATATGAATCTTCGGACCACAGAAAGATCACCATGAGATGAGATGAAATTTATTTTGGATGTAAAATTTGATTACAAAGAAATACTGCTTTCTGTTATTTAAAATCAATTCAAATACATGTTATCTTTAACAAAGTAGTGTTATATCTGAAAATATGTGCGAAGTGTAATACCTCAACAGAATAATTTATTTAAATATTTATGAATAATATTCTTCATAAATACAGTTTTATTTTTGATTGATTCTATCTATATACTTTGGATTGAAATAACTTTTAAATTGGCTTATTAGGCCATATTAGGTCTTCAATTTAAAAAATCGAATCAACTGTCAGGAAGATCTAAGAAACTTTTTTCTCTGAAACAAAACAAATATGAAGGAACCGAACGTATTTTTGAAATAGCTATGTGATTATTTATGTTTGGAAATAATTTTATGAAGATTTTAGGAAATAAAAAAAAAGTGTAGGAAGACATTTTCTTTTTTTATCATTTTATTTGCTTAATCTCTTGTAATAATGAAAACAGGATTATCAACGATTAATCACCATTACTTATCACAAAATCCAGATAAATACTGAAAAAAGACTTGCAAAACAAATGCTGAATAATTTTTTGAAAACGTCTAAGAATTTTCGCCTGTTTTTGGCATCACTGTCACTTTTAATAATAGTATTATTATGCAGACAGCTTTAAAAGCATTATAAACGCGTTGTTGAAAATTATCAACAATTAATCAC